>JAMKCH010006606.1:0-31009 GCA_023653785.1 Ophioderma brevispina | reverse complement strand
AAATAGGTAGAACGCGTCCAAAAGAGGGTGAATTGTCCCGAGGGTCGAATCGTCTTTTGATCTTTTGGACCGAATGGGCTTGGCTGAATGGATTTGGGTCGAATCGTGTGGGTACTTGTTATGAATACAAGGCGAGAATTGGCTGAGCCGGATGAGTGGCTTTTTTATGCATATGACATCATCGATTTACCGGCGTGATTTTTTAAACGGTTATTCAGGATTTGTACAGTTTCTCTTAAAATGTGCATTTTGAAATTGTCACACCCGATGATATTGGTTTTTTTCTTTTTAAATTTTTGGTGTCCACAAATCGTAGTTCCTCGTGAATTGCACCTAAACAACGTCTTGTTCGTGCTTGTGTTATGGTCCATTGTGGTGCTCGTATCGGCACCAATCACGCTGATCTGGCCCGGCCCAAGATACATCCGCGCCCACCAAGTCGCTGCAGTACACCCCCCCCCTCCCCCCGGCCTCCAAGAAAAGGGCAGACAGGACCGGCAAGACAGAAAGACATTACACGTGGCCTGTCGATATGGACAATTGTTACACCGGATTTGGGTTATAATTAGTACAGATTTATGTTATAGCTGTTATCATATCGTAACAAGCAATTAAGTGGTTTATATCGCAAAGAACTTGATAGACTCCTTAGCTGTTTAGAGAACTTGAATCCTCACCCCACAACATCGCAAAGATCTTATTACATTCAAAGATTTAATAAGTTTCATCGGAAAAACAAAAGTCCAGTCGTTAATACTATGTGTTACTTTTTAAAAGAATAGAACTACGCGATCCAATAAAATAACTATAAAATGCCGCATTGTTTCATAGATATTGGCATCGTGTAAGTGACACGAAGTTCCAGTCTAAAAACCAATCCTGTAATAATAACTTGGACCAGCATGGGCTTGGAACGTCTATAATTGGGAAAAGCAATCATGAGAACGAAAATAAAGTTAAAGTGTGATTTTAATCGTGTCACTTCATTAAAAGCTTTCTACGATTCTATTCATTCTTGACAAAAAAAGGGGGGGGGGGGAAGGGATGCTCTATCCAGGGAAAAATCAATTGACTTTCGTGGGTGGCTGAGGCCAACATTTTTGCATCGAGTCACCGAGATTACCATTCATAGAGTTATCCGTCTTGATGCTAAACAGAATATCTCGATGTAACATAAACATGATAAAACGAAACATGAGCTAACGGTATGGCGTGAATGCAATAAGGGATAACTTCAAAAAACTAACCCGCCGGTCGGCCAGCGATTAAGGGAGGTTGAACAGCCATACATTGTTAGAACAATAGAAAACGGTTCCAACCGGAACAACCGGGCGGAACCAGCAGTCAAGCTGGTGGTTGAGTTTTGAAGCCAACACCATAAATAAGAACGCATGACTTAAGCGGAATGTGATGGCGAATAGGATTATGACTTGGACACATAGATTAAAACACACCCAAAAAGTAACTCCCCACCCCCGAAATTTGGCTGTCAAGTTCAAACGATAATCGCATCATACCATATGGGATATAATTAGAAGCGGTGATATTTAAGAAATAAAGGGGTGATGCAGTATCCTTTATGGGCGAATAAGTGTCACGAGGTCGGGAAAATAAAAATGGACGAGGCGCAGCCGAGTCCTTTATTTTTTTTTCCGGCGGAGGAATTACCAGTTATGAGCCCAAAATAATACTGCAAACCCTTATTTCTCGTCTATTACCGAAAACAGCTGATATAATGAGAAAATTGCATTCGCGACAATTATTGCAGAATAATGGGCCGTAACTGACCAATCAGATCAGCATTTTCAATTAATGGGCAGCAGAGGTAATAGAATTACGCATATTTTGAAACCTCATTTGTGGCGATTGATGGAGTATGTGAAGTTATGCCCACTGACCGAACCCACCCCAGGCATTTAAAAGTTGCAGTAAGCCCTAAGACATGACTATAGGAAGGAGAATTTGTCATGCAGGGAAGAAGAGGGTTGCACTGATTTCAATCTGTAACAGTATGATTGTCAATAGGATTTACTGCAACTTTTATATCATGGGGTGGGTTCGGTCAAGTGAAGTCGGGTAGCAGCATATGGTAGAACATTGGGACGAGGAATTTGCACGACATACCAGTTAGCATTCAAATTTCAGAAGATCTGAATAAGTGCCATAAAGAAAGGAATGAGTTGGAACTTTAATGTCAGAAGTTCGCTAAAGTGTGTTGGATTTCACACATAATGAGACTCAACTTTAGTAAGTGTTTGGAAGCAGCCAAAGTAATGAGATCACTGGGACTTTTGAAAATGCCTCATTTTGTCTTTAATCGCTGGTCAGTCAGCAGGAATTAACAGATGTCTCGATTTTCACACAACACAGTATTCTGTTGCATATACCCTATAGAGGAGAATTACTCATGCAAGAAGAAGAGGATTGCACCATCGATCGCAACAAAGAGGTGTTAAAATACAAGTAAATAAACGCCCGCTTCATTATATACCATATTGATAAACAAGAGGTATCGTTTGAACTTAACAAACAAATTTCAGGGGTTTTATATCCAT
Source organism: Ophioderma brevispina (assembly GCA_023653785.1). Lineage (NCBI taxonomy): Eukaryota > Metazoa > Echinodermata > Ophiuroidea > Amphilepidida > Ophiodermatidae > Ophioderma > Ophioderma brevispina. Next base: position 28,454 of record JAMKCH010006606.1, on the reverse strand, counting down.
AAAGTAAGGTCATCTGTGAAAATTTTTTAAAGCAAGATGTGTCAACTGATTTTACCAAAAAAGTGAGTTATCGTAGGGGTGGGGAAATTGTTTTTTCGGGAGTAAAATGTCAATAACAGGGGTCTAATTTGAAATTGGTCAATCATGTTGAAAAGTATACCAAGTTAACGTTACTCATAAGGATGCCAAAAAAAGGTATAGTTTGTACTATCTGCGGCCTAAAGGTTTTGGAGTTATAGGCTAAAAACAACAACAATCAATAAAAAGGATCATTTTCAGTTGTACAGGGGTTAAATTTAAAATTATCGATTTGGGAACAAAAAAAATGTGCAAATGGATAGATGGAGCTCCATAGGATAAAAATGAGGAAGTTTGAGTGTCTTAAATTGCTTACTTACCGAAGTAGGGCGGAAACAAGGTCAAGCACCGTTTGAATGAAATGATGGTTGAATCTGACCAATAACAGAACAATAATGTATGACTCATAGAATCTTCAGCTTTTTAAATTACGTAAACACATCCCCTCCACATGAAACCATACCTCGATAATACGAATGAAAAAAATCGAAACGAATAAATAAAAATCCAGACTAGAATAGATTAAAAATCCTAGTCCGTTAGTGTTGAAATTACCAAATATTCAACCTTCACGGCATTATGGTTAATCGAATTTGTTGGTTATTAACAGTCCTGAGGTGGCCTGTAGATGTTTGAAAGTTTAAGGACCGCGTTTATGGAAGCTCTGGTGTATCAATTTTAGTGCAGCAGCAGAGGCCCACTTTGTGCGATAGGTGTGACCTAATTTGAACAAAAGGTTGTCCTACATCAAAATTGTAAGCTTATAGGTCTTTTACAAATTAAGTTATAGGGAAAAGGTTACCCCAGCCCAGTATGAAAATTTGAACAACATGCTCAGGTTGGGATACACTTTTTTTTATCACAAAATTCTGGGAGTGGTCCCACCATTATATTTGACAACCCTGTTTGACACCAAAAAACTTAAAGTTGAGAAAATACCCTTTCTTTCCCACGCCCGCCCCAATCTTACCCCCACCCCAATGTTGTTTGAGATTGGGGGGGGGGGCTTGGTCTGAATCCTGCAAACAAATGAACAACACCGTGATGGATCCCCATCAAAATTCATAATGCACTTTGGTAAATTAGCCCCGGTCCTCAAAAATAGAGGGTTTTTCGCGCTCTTCCTGCAGCACCGGGGCAAGATATCCCAAAAAGTTTTAGACATCAGGCATTTGTTTTTAAACACATAAAAGTGAGATCTTGACGAAAAATTCTGATTTTTATTATTTGTCAGGGAATATTTTATTATCCAAAACCGTTGGAGAGAAGAATCAACTCCACTCTAAGGGTTATTTCTGGGTTTTTTTGCAAGTACAATTCTCGCCATAAGGTGAAATTGATAAATTTCACGTCCACCATACGTGGAGTTAATTGATTAGGAGTTAACTCAATTTTCAGGAAAAATGAATTAAGAAGGTGGTCGTGTATGGATCCTATTGCCTTCGAAGATTCAATTGAATTTAAATTTGAATACTATGTTTTTCCGCGTTAACGTAACCACCTATATCCTGTGTTGCGTCAGTCCGGACCAGTTTTGGGCTCCAAGGGTAGATGGAAGAGTAAAATATTTTAGTGCTACACACATTGATGTACCCAGTGGGCGAAGCATTGCCTGGGTGGATGTAGAATCAGAAGTGGTGCAATAATTTTTTATTCATAGGCGTTGGCCCAGGAATTTTATTGAGGGGGGTGGACTAAAGATGTTCGAACCAAGAGAGCGAAGGATAATGGTGGGTTTCAAGGGGCCTCGCCTTAGGGCATGGTGGGGTCCAGGGGTCAGAGCCCCCGAAGCTCTGAGGTACGTTTTAGGTTTTCAAGACCTGAAAACGCCTTTCCTTGCGTACTTCTTGCGACACTTTTTGATCCGCATTGCATAAAAAAATCAAATAAATGCACCATAAAATATCTTTCTTTTTCTATTCTTTCCTTCTTTTCTCCATTCTCTTTCCCTTTTTTCTTTCTCCCTTCTTTTCTTCCTTCCTCTTTTTCTTGAGAAACTTTGAGGGGGGCTTAGCCCCAAAGCCCCCCCCCCCCGGACGCCAGTGTTATTGGCAAAAAAGGTCAAAATGACCCAAATAAGCTTTACAACTTCGTAGAATGGGGATGTATTATTCCAATTTCATATACAATGTAATATTATTTAACAGGATAGCAAGCGATATTGAGATCAGGACTAGGACTAGTAAATTCACTGTTTTAACCTTGTGAGAAACAACTTTTAAAGTTAATCACTATAGTTATATGATAAAAGGGAATTTACTATAGCTAACGAAAATTCAACTTAATAAACAATTACAGATATGCGGCTTTAATAATTAAAGGAGGGCATTCATCGTGAAAAACTATGTGCTGTTTCGCGACGTACGGAAATTTCTGTGTCCTTTTCATAAATAAAATAGGAAGAGTCACAGTGTTTGTTCAAGGTTGTGTCATTTAAATGGGTCATGGGCTTCCTTTGTTTGGAAATGTCCTCAAAGACGTAGGATTTTCATGTAATATACAACATTTGTTGATTAAAGTTATGTAAAACTTAAAGTTGGCCTACAAATACCTGGCTGTCTTTATCCTCAATCCATGGACCCTATGTGTAAAAATATCTCTGTTCTTTCCAATGGCCTAGACATGTCATTGAGAGCGGAAATTGAAGCAATTTATATTTTGTGAAAATGTGCCATTGCCGATTTAATGGCATAAATTGTGACGTTAGCCGTGGAAGGGTTTCCTAATTCCTAAGGTGTCAAGAAAAAAGTGTGTCGGATGGGTTAGGTTACGGAAAAAACTCTCAGGGGCACAAAAGATTTTGGAAAGGCAAGTCTTTGTTCAACTCAATGAATACCTAGTTAACCTATTATCAGTTGATACGGCCAGGGCCCTGTTACGCAGGATTATGACGGGGGTGCGGGGGAACTTCGAAAAGGTGGACTTTTTTCGAAAAAGTGAACCTTTTTGGTATAAAAGGGACCTTTATGGACTTTTTGAACATTTTACACAAAAAGTGGACATTTGTGTCAAAATTTTTCTCTAAAGTTTGGACCTTTTTATCAAAAAATTCCAGCAAAAAGTGGACCTTTTTCCCCTATTGTGGAATTGGGGGGGGGAGGTGCGGACCCGCACCCCCGCAAACCTCTGCCGCAGGGCCGGGATACGGCATCTGTTATTTTTATATAAATTAAAGTACCGGTACTCACGACTGCACCCTCGAGCCCTTTGTTTTCCAACAAAAATAAATTTTGAAACAAATATACAAAGTATAGGACTATTAGCCTAAGCTAACATTTAGTAGACACATTTGTGGATGGGAGAGTTGTATGTTCGCAAGATTCGCTTTTTTTTTTAAATTGAGAACAGAGCCTTTATTAGTTAAGATTGTACGAATATACAATCAACTACAGGCTCCTAAAATTGCATATGGGAAACAAATATCCTTATTGCTATGTTAAAACGCCTGCTTATACGCCCTTCACCAATGGCATATTAAGAGAAACGAAGTCATCCGAGCATCACGCTATAGAGCAATATAAAAATCACTTTTTTTCTCTTCGTTTAACGGACATTTCGGTAGCCAAATTACCAGGTAAGAAATCTATGTTGCAGTTGTCTAATCTATAAGAAAGTACTATTTTCACACATATTTGGGTCGTATCTCAAAATCTCTCGTTGCACCTTTAAATCAAAAGGTATTTGTAATGATGCTGTTGCTGCCACACTAAGAAAAAAAAATGTGACTGGGGCCCTATGGACCCGTAAGAATGAAATCTTCAAAATGGTCATAAGAATGATGATAAGCCCCCCCAAAAAAAAAACAGGCAGGACCAGAAACCATAAAAGGTGCTGGACAGCAGTTAATAACTCTTTTGGTTCGTGTGAAGAAACTTTTAAGAGGAGCCTCTCGCTTCTAGGCGTGAGAAATAAACCCACTGGGCCACAGAGGACTGTCTTAATGTGGATACCAGTGCACGAGCACTATGTATTTCAGTCTTATTCAGAGTTTCACAAGCGGCCGAATTATATTGTTTGTATTATAGAATGGATGCCCTTATATGCATATTTATGAGAAATCTATACGAGCGAACTCAATTCATGCACCTGAGGGGAAATTTTGGGCGTCTCTTCACCCAACGAACCCCTATTTTTTTGAGTCAGCTGTCACCGAATGCCTGGGTTTTGAAACGCCGCTTACCCCCTTTCCATTTCATATGTGACCCCCCCCCCCCCCGCTCTCTCATGCTATAATTGTCAATTAATACACTGTGATTGTCTTGGTTGGAAGATAACTGAGTTGGGCAAACTAAAGATTATAACACGTATCCCCTACTTCACACAATAGTGGTTACGTTTGCAATTAACTTTTTTAGATTTTAATGCAGGGTTTAATGATATAGGCCAACGCGAAATGCAAAAATGGTTTATTGCCTTTTTGGACCCATTTTAATTTTTTTCGGCGCAAAAACTTTCCTCCTTTTTTTTGAGTGTTTTTTTTAAAAAGATTGTCAATTGAGTAATATCTCATGAATAATGCGCTCAAAAACCAATTGTAAAGAAATTCGCGCCGTCGTCTGAGGACCAAACTTGTTTTTTGGTATTCTTGTGTTTGTTTTTCTTGGCCTATAATGCGACGGTCGTTTGCATGAAACTAAGTACATGAATATTTGGGAGCAAACGGGATGTACTACGGGGTGTCCGTAAAAAGGTTATTTTTTTCAGAGATCGTCCCACCCCAAACCAATTTTTTAGGTTCAGATTCACCTGAAAGGATAGGCTTTCAGATTAATATTTTGTCATTATTTGGTATTTCTTTTATCATTTTTAGCTTAGAAAAAGCTGGTTTCAAAAAAGTCTGTCAATATTAGTTCTAACCATTTTGGCCAAAATATGCCAGTCAGATCTCGACTGCTGTGTTATATGCATTTATTTAGATAAGAGAATAAGACGAAAAGAGAAAGAAAAGCATCACACACACCAAAATACATTTAAACATAAAAATACAAATAAAGAATTAAAAAAAAAAAGCGTGGCCTAGCGGTTAGGTGCTTGGCCTCTGGCGCAAAATTACATTCAAAATTCCCGGGTTCGAATCCCTGGTGGGTAGTCGGCACTTGCTGGGATTTATTAGGGTAACTACCCAATTCTGGATTGATCTGTATACCAGCTCTTGATTAAATACAGAATTACCGCTCTCTCCATGGTTCACTTGGAATTGGGCAAATGGATAATGTGAAAGCATCCAGTCCTTAGAGGGGACGTTAAGCCGCGGTCCCGTGTACAGAGAAGCCAATAACTGTACATATTCATCGCAATCAGTGTCGAATAAGAGTAGGGTTTGTAAACACCTGACTGTTCCCAATCCGCCACAGCCTCCAATAGCGGGCCATGTTAGGAGCTCCGTATCATGGGGCGATACAGCGGCCCCGGATATAAGCATACTGCTGAACAAATCCTAACACAACCACAAAGCCATTAACCAATGACTTGTGGATTACGAGCAAACCAAACAAACTGAAACATTGCAACAATGTTCTGCCAGAATTTGACAAGCATTTCAACATTAGAAAGGTCAATCAGACGTGTGGTGACATTCCCAAAATTTATGCTTGAAAATGTGTGAATGGGCAATGTTAAGAAAAACTAGGTAACGTATAAAGGTCTGAAATTCGGAAAATATAATGTGCAACATGTCATTTCGTTGTTTGTTTTTATAATTGTAATATGGTTGCCCTCTGTTTATACATGCATTAGACAAAAATGGGAGTAGACGAAATGGGCATTAGACGAAAATGGCATTAGTCGAAATGGTTTTAAGGACAATATGGTCATTAGACCAAGTGGTCAGTAGACGAAATGGACATTAGACGAAATGGTGTTTAAGGAACAATCTGGGATAGACCAAATGGGCAGTCGACGACATGGCATTAGTCGCAAATGGTTTTAGACAATCTGTGATTAGACCAAGTGGTCAGTTGACGAAATGACATTAGACGAAATGGTTTTAGACAATCTGGTGATTAGACCAATGGGAAGTAGACGAAATGGCATTAGACGAAATGGTTTAGGACAAGCTGATGATTATACCAAAATGGGTAGTAGACGAAATGGCAATTAGACGAAAGGTTGTAGACAACCGTAGTGATTATACTAGATGGGCATTATACAAATGGTATTAGCCGATGTGGTGATTAGACGAAATGGTATTAGTCTAAATGGTATAGCCAAAATTGAAATTAGAGTATGTGGGCTTTAGACTATGTGTTTGACAAAATTGGGAAATTGACTAAGTTGGCATTAGACGAAATGATTTTAGACGAAGTGGCAATTCCCCACTAAGGTCGTAAAGAGTCAACTGAATCGATTGCCCGATGTTCACCATTGTTCCCCTTGGACTAGGAGTACGACGGACAATTAGAATTCTACACCGGTGTGAAAAGAGAGAGTCGGTGGGGTCATAGTCCGGGGCTCCATAGACGATAACGGGAATAAAGCGTGATGAAAATTAATGTTGCGAAAGAGCCACTGAAAGACGATTGCCTTATGTTCACCATTGTTACGGACTATGAGTACGCCGGACAATGGTTATTTCTACACCGGTATGAAAGTAATCATTATGGTCCGGCAGGTATCATAGTCCGGGCTACATAGACAACAAACGGAATAAAGAATGAAACTAATGTTGCGGGAAGGAGTCAACTGAAAACGTTGCCCTTTGTCACCATTTCCGGAATGTGAGCCCGGAGGATATAATTACTTTTACACCTGTTTCTAAGTGTTACCCTACAAACTGAAGAGAAAAATGGCGAGAGGGGTTGTTAACTTTAAAAACCATGATTTCTTCAATATTAAGTATAAAATGAAAAAAAAAATATTCTGTGTACTTAAAGAGACACCGCACAATCCAGAAAAGTGCGCCCCGCTTTTTTTCGAAACTGTTTTTTTTTTAAAATAAATTTAAATGCTTACCAATGTATTAAAGGGGCAACGAGTTCAGGGTGTCCGTTTAAGAAAATTGAAAACCCTGATTTTGGACAATGGAAAATAACCCATCTGAAAAGGATTTAGCTCAGAGTATTTCTCGGTGGTACAACAATAATCTAAATTCGAAGTTCCTATTGGAGCAAAAGAGAAAATTCAAGGCATATGTTTTATATTAAAAATTAATTTTAAACAAATCAAATTCACCTTGTTTCACTCTGAAGACATTTTTCTGTCAAATACAAGTTACGAAATCTTGTGAGTGTCTCACCATGTATGAAAAATCACCGCCTGGATGCTTCGAAACGCTCGTTACAGCTTTAAAAAGGTTTGCTGCAAAAGAGCGATTAGCCCAATACGGATGTCTCTTAATCCTTCATTTGAGGGCGAATATCACACGTAAAAGCATTACAAATGTGCAAAATAATTTTGGATGGCATACTCTTCAAAATGTATCTGTCTCTCGTTCATCTAATAAATGTTTTACATTAAAACATTAAAATAGGCATTAAAAATGGCCTATATTTAAAACTGTATCCAATTACGTTTATCAACAATGATAATTCAAATTATTACTTGATTCACAATGGACTCGGTCACCGGACTTCCATGTTAGTAAGAAGCTTGTGTTTAGATTATTAGGGAAAAGAATTACAAGCAATGTATATGAGCAACCATACCTTCTAAAAAAACCCAAAAAGATGAAATAACCAAGTATGAAGCATACCTTCTAAGATGAACCAACCAAGTATGAAGCATCAAAGTGCAATCTATTTATCCGACAGTCACCTGACAGGAACCACGCCAGATACGACGGGATACAAAAACCGTATGGACAGATTTGTAAATACGTTAAATTCTTATCAGTCAACTTCAGTACATTTAACCAAACCCCTCAATTGGTGTTTTCAATGTATATTTTAATCAAGTCGCCATATCATGGGGGAAATAGGCCGTACATCGCCTCAGCCAATAGGATCAACCAAAGACAAACTACCCACACTTTCACCAGCATGAGAGAAATATTCCCATCACGTGATGCTTTGTATTAGAGAGACAGCAATTGAAAAGGTGAATTTCAGTCTACCGATATTTACTACTGACATCAGTGGTAAATCCAGACGTTATGGTTTACTGGCTACATTCCACTTCCTGTCTTACACCATATGTTTGTTGCAAAAGGATGGGAAAACTAGAAATAACGCTGTAGTGTATGCCCTTGTATCAATTAGGGAGTTGAGTGGGTTTTTTTCTTTAGAATATTCCAAACGATGCTTTTTCCACCCTGTTAGACCACCCTCCAGTGAAAATACTATAATCCTACCTTTTTGGTGCAAATTAGATTTTCGCCAAGAATACACTTGTGTGTCTGTGAATTTTTTTTAGCCCAGTCCCTGAATTTTTGACCTGATATTGACGACATACTAGGTGTGCTGGTACTTATTTTGCTATTAATGAAAGAAGAACCCAAAGTCGCGGGTACGCGTATGCTCGGGGACAACCTGCACGGCCCCGTACGGTCAAGTGCGATTATCTTGTTATCTTGACGAATGCACTGCGGCGAGGTTATTATCCATCATACACTTCGAGCTAAACTAATGATAAGTTAATAAACATCTTATAAATGACAAATTATTCTGATGTCTGGTAGGGCTGTGACATATTCCCGGGTACCCGGGTACCCGCCCGTTTACGTCTTACCCGGGACAGGAGTTTCGAGTTTGGGTACCCGCGTACTCGCCCGAAAATCATAACGAGTACCCGGGAATGTCATTACCCGTTAGGTCACAGCCCTATGTCTGGGTGCGAGCTCTATTATTAAAGGTACTTGTTCCGATTTATGTGTATTGTGTTCTTTACTTGATATGAGAGCCTAGCACTTGCACATACACCCTATCAAGCACCGTGGGAAACAAACTTGCGGTTTTGATGGTAGACGCAATAATTAATGCATGTTGCAAAGCCCTATTCAATACTGTGCTAATATTGATGGTTAACCACTAAAACGGTGGTTTTTTGTTTATATCTTGGGAATGAAATGGGTTTGAGGACTCAAATTTCAGGACGACAATGAGAAAAATACGGCCTTTCATCTGATATCAAAATCGATACTACTTCCGGGTAAATCAGGGGGGTCCCAAAGACGATCGGAACACGCACCTTTAATACCATAGATTTAACGATTTAAATGAGCGGCACAGATCCATTGACAACTAACGTTTGAAGGACGTGTTAGTCCGCTAAGGCTCAAAAGCCACATCTTTAACTTGTTTTGCTAACTAGCTGGATGTATCGACCATGGTAGATGCGTTTCCTAACTACCTCTACTAGTAATATCCGCCTGGAGTGGCTCCATAACGATACTGTTGGTTTGTGTGCATTGTTGGACATTTTTAAACGTTTTTATTCGGTAACACTTAAGTGTATAAGGTTTTGTGCACCCCCGTTTGTGTACAAGAGGGAGGGGGTCCACATGGACCCCCCCCCCATCTGAAAACCACTTTGCCGGTGGAATTTTTTACCAAAACTCAGCTCATTGATATGGTACATCAGCACGACCCACATAACAGGAAAAATTGAAATCGGTTGTACCGATTCAAAATGGCGGGTCCACAAACCGATTTTTACAACGCGCACCAATTCTCCCGCAAACAAAACACCACTTTACGAGGAATGATCATTTAAATGGCCCATAAAGGAGAACCACAAATTACATTTACATTGCTGAAATAAAAATTTAAAAAATAACTCGAGTACGATTTCAGGGGCAAAACAACTTTTGAATAGCGCCATCAAATGCTTAATTATGCTAATTGATTTGAATATTTTTTCCACCAAAATATGCGCGCGCAACTTATATTTAGGTAATTGACTAAAATTGTGGGAAAAAATATTGAACGTTAAAAGATGGCGCACAAAAAAGAATGTTGGGTCCACATGGACCTTCCCCTCCCATTTAAACACTTAAGTGCCTAAAGATCTGTAGTTTAGTTTTAAAGGTCCTTGTGTAATTTGATCTCGTTATTCGGGTGGGGGATGATTCAAAATGAAATGTTAAGGTTAACCAGCTGTATACCCTAGTAAATGAGGCGATAGTACTCATTACAAAATTCTAATAAAAAATGAAGATATTATACATACATACATACATACGGTACAACATACCTTTGATGCCTTTGATTTGTAATCGGGTTATTAAAATGAAATGTTAAGGTTAACCAGCTGTTATACCTATAGCACAACATTAATGATGCGAATGTTAGTTAAAAAATTATCATAAATGAAACATCATCTCATAAGTAACATATTTTTCAAATATTTATTCAATGATGTCATGAAAAATACATGGCCACCGAAGCGGCGAACAACATTACATTGAATAATTGTGAACAACATGATATTCCATTAAAACATAGATATAGACACACATACATACATACATACATACATACATACATACATACATACATACATACATACATCTACATACAAACATACAAAGTGACTGTACATACATACAAAGTATACTTTGAAATGGATCTGCGATTGTGACAATGAATGCTTTCACGCGATAAACATATTTTACAGGTGCTAAACATGCAACGTCGACATAAATCAAGATATAACACCTGGAAAACGCGTTTCACAATTTATGAAGCGTGTTTCCCAGGTGGTATCCAAACAACATCATAAATCATAAAATTAAGATATGATCACGGAAAAATGTAAAATAATTTGGGATAGAGGTAATTATACTTGTTTAACTTTTAAGTGGTAATATGATGACGGTAGTCAAATTTTAAAGCTATTATTAAGATTAATTCTATGGGTGTGTATGAAAATAAATAATATGCATATCCCGTGTAACATTCCCGACTCTTTTCAATACAGGCTTTAAAAATGGAACAGATACCATTCAAGTTTGACTCTACTTAAGTTCAGTTTGTTTCTCCCATAAGGTGAGAAATATGTTGTTGTTGTTGTCATGCGCGACCCGGCGGGGTCCAGGGACAGAGCCCCGGGTGCGGGTGGGTCCAGCAAGCGAAGCCCCGAAAAATCGCTGTTTTTTGGCCAATTTGAGTCTTATTAGAATGTCCTCTCCTCTTTATCCTTTTGGATTTTTGTTTTTAAAACCCCTGGGGTGCGCACGCTCCCTCTACACACCCCTGGTATGGGCATGTTGAGGTATAGCGGTCTCACACACACGAAAAGAACGTTCCCCTAATGTACAAAAACGAATTATTGCGGCCACAAACAAAATAGCGATTTTTCCCTAATTAATGTCAAAACGAACCAGTTTCTTATACAACTGTTTAAAATTGTCTAGACTACGTTTTATTCCGTAATATTGTCTATTGCACTAGACTTCAATACCGGTGTAGAAGTAATTATAGTCCAACGTACTCACAGTGCTGCTACAACGGTAAGGAATAGGGCACTCAATTCAGTTGACTCTTCACGCAACATTAGTTTCACGCTTTATTCCGTTATCGTCTATGGAGCCCGGACTATGGCTCCCGCCGGACTATAGTTGCTTTCACACCGATGTGAAAAACTTAAACTTAATTTATCAGAAAACATAGTTTATCTGTGATAAACTATGTTTTGCACGCGCAATGCTCAAAATATTTGATAAACTAAGTTTTTCAAGTGATAAACTTAGTTTTTCACCAGAAAACTATGTTTATCACTAAAAAACATGTTTTTGCTCGCGCAATGCTCAAAATATTTGATAAACTCTGCTTTTCTGAGATAAACTTAGTTTATGCTCAAGATATTTGATAAACTTAGTTTATCAAGTGAAAAACTTAGTTTATCTTGCGCAATGCTCAAGATATTTGATAAACTTAGTTTATCAAGTGAAAAACTAAGTTTTTCTCGCGCAATGCTCAATATATTTGAAAAACTTAGTTTATCTGAAGAACTAAGTTTATCTGTGATATGTTTTGCACGCGCAATGCTCAAAATATTTGATAAACTAAGTTTTTCAAGTGATAAACTTAGTTTATCACTGACAAACTGTGTTTTTGCACGCGCAATGCTCAAGATATTTGATAAACTAAGTTTTTCAAGTGATAAACTTAGTTTATACAGAAACATGGTTTAATCTGTGTATAGCACTATGTTTTTGCAGGCGCAATGCTCAACATATTTGATAAACTATGTTTTTCAAGTAATAAACTTAGTTTTTCACCAGAAAAAAAAATATGTTTTATCACTGAAAACGATGTTTTGTTTTTGCACGCGAAATGCTCAAAATATTTGATAAACTAAGTTTTTCAAGCGATAAACTATGTTTATCAGAAAATTCTGCTTAATATCATCTGACTGAAAAACTATGTTTTTCGCAGATAAACTAAGTGTTTCAATTTAATAAGTAGAGTTTCAGAAAAAGTAAGTTTATCATTTGATAAACTTAGTTTTTCTTTATTTTGAGCATTGCCCTTGCCATATACGTATCTCGACTGACCTTGCTTGAACGGTACTCAAGAATTTTTGAGAAAGCGGTGTGAGTTATGAGCAGAAGCCCGAAAAAAATCCTGCCTCCATAACCTCCCTTTAAGCTATTGAAGGTTACGTAAGTTTGACATGTCCGAGGGAGGCAGGTATTTCTTTTGTCTGAAGGAAATGAAAGCCGGGAAAGAGTTCCATGTGTACTCCCTTTAAAATTTTGCATGAAACAAATCTTTTTTTATTTATGGCCTTACACTAACAGATCCCATAACCTAAGGCCAAAAATAAGAAAAGAATTGGTTACATTGTAGAACTTTGAAGAAGGGTACATATGGAACTCTCGCCGAAAGGGATTTTGAAACGCCATTGGATACTTTTGCAGTGGACAGACACAAGACTGCATAAACACTCCAATCATAGTAGGGCTGCTTAGTGAATTGATTGTGTATATCCTGATAAAAGCAAGTAATTTTAAATGATGTTAAATAAATGTTAAATGTCGAACTAATCTGAAAAAAGTATCCTGTGTTCGTTGTCTAGTCATATGAATTCAAAAATATATATTTTACTACATCCTGGATCACTCTATACAGAGCATAAAGTAAAGATGTTAATTTAAGGCAAAGGTCATCCAAACATGCCAAAGGCCATACATATAACGAAAATGTGAAAGTGGTCAAATTTATCGGAATAAATATCTAAGGTTCTTGTTCTGGTCATAATTCCCAAATCCGTATGGTTTTCCAGATCAAAGACCCCCAGTCCCCTCCCTCAGTAATATAACAATATGCAAGGCTCTGCCCAAATAGTGGGCAGTACACGTACGATTAGCTAGTTTTCCTACTTGTCCTACGTATCTCAGTACCCAGACGAGATATGCTATATATTAACTATATAAATTTTGGAACCCTTATTACCAGGCCAAGACTTTGAGATGCCCCTGAAATTGATTAAAACAGTATTTTGTTGTAGACCCTATGTATGACCTTTCGTTGACCTTTGACCTACTTAAGTACTTCACCTTACTTAAACCTACTAAGTTATTTTACTTCATAGCTGCATAAATAGAGGTTCCTATATGGACAAACAACCCTCTATGACCTTATTTGATCCCTAGAATAAATCTAGTAACATTTTAGCTTGTCTGAAAATGTACGGTATACATGTATATATCTAACATTCCACGAAATATAACACGCGTTTATCAAACTGTTCAAAATACTAATGCTGTTTACAGCCTAGCATTTGTACTATTTCGACCGACTTATCCACAGTGATATGTTGCAAGTATTGGAAGTCTTCAAACGATCATCTTCGCTGAATGCCAGGACTTCGGTGTTTGTCAAGTTGTTCCGGAGAACGAAATACATAATTTAAAGTATATTTGATGCAGGTAAGTTTGACCGAAGAAAGAGAGATTTAAGACATATAAATGTTTTAATTGTGATTGAATATACGGCTTTTATATCTTCTTAGAGACCTATATCGGGTGAGAGAAAGTAACATTTATTTATTGATTAATTTAAGGGAACGAACCCACAAGGAACGAACCCGCAAGGTTATACCTGGCCATATACCTGGTATAATCGTATAATTAGACCTAAATGGGTACAAATATAAGTGAAATTCTCGGCAAAACTGGTCAATTTTTGTGGCACGTTCGTCAGTCTTTGGTCATTCATTTCTCGCATAGCAAAAAAGTGAAGCTTTTTCATGTTTGCTGCTTTAATGGCATATTCAACACAAAATGCATTTTAAGTGCGGATTGCCACCATGTTAACAATGTTAAATGTGCTGTAGATCGTATCATGAGATTGACTTTGACTAAGAAAGATATGAACTGTACAGTATATCCCTAAATGCACAAGGGCACTACATGTTACATAAATAGGAATGCTTTGTGTTGTGACATATCTGTTAAAAGTATATATACATTTTCAGAAAGTACATAAGGTATCGAAAAGCAATGGCGGAATTTTTGCTAAGGACATGGTTTAAAAAAAACGACTACATATAACTATCGACGTTTTTGATTAATCTTCAAAAGTATGACTTTTACCAAAATAACGCCATTGTTTTGAGATTTCACTCATTTATCTTGCAAAATAATCGCTTATAGATCTTAATTTACACAAACATGGGACATTCTAAGCCCCTTAATTCGTATTCCTTTTTTCCCAGATAATGCTACTTTAATAATCCGTGCGATTGTTTGTACTAACCTTTGATCATCCAAAATCAATCATGCTGTTTCTCTAACACTTGCTCTTTAACATAGTGAAATATGTCTAACCTTTCGGATGATTAATGTATAGTGTTTGTCAGTTGTGTGTGGCAAAGTAGTGTTTGTGGTCCTGTTGCATGTGATGCCATGTACTCGATTTAGTCAAATATATTTAAGCTGCAACCCGTACTGTAAACATATTGAGTAAAATTTTACTCAATCTGGATTAAAAAAAGGAATAACTCTTTCTGTTCAGTAAAAGCTTAGTCAAAGCTGAGTAAACATTACGCAAAGCCGAGTACATTTCACCCTACAGGGCGTAAGGTTTACTCAAATTTGAAATTTTACTCAACATAAAGGGTAGTTCCATTTTAAATCAACATTAGTAAACTAATTTTAGAGCTGTGCCTTTTGGCGGCATAGAAAAGCTTAAAGAGTTTGTCCATCATGCGTCCACATGTGTACGGTAAAATTTGACATTTATATGATACGGGCGTATTATAATAATAACGTTAATATTTACCATACATGCATTTTCATTTTCGTCAAGGAGAAAGGGAGAAACGTGAACTTTTAAATGGGGAAAATTCATAAAACAAGAGGGATGTGAAATTTGAATGGAAGGGGGGACGCGAAATTTGTCGCCAAAAAAATTGTATTCCTCCGTCCCTCCCCATGGGTAAAATAGGGGAAAAATGAGGAATGAGGAAAAACTCCCGCAACCTCTATAAAACAAGGGGCGCAAAACCCCCCAAAAGGAAAGGAACGGGGTACCCCCAAACTCTTCGCCGATCTCGGCACATCTTCCCCACCGTCCCACTAATACATGAAGAAACATCAATATTACCGTTTTTAACACTTATGCTAATGCTAAACAAATGTTTTATTCTACAATTGTCCCTCTTGGAATTCCTCTGATACCTGGATTTTAAGTGCTTTAGCAAAAAGAGAAACAGAATCATCTTGATCCTTCCTTTATCACCCGTAAGTGATATTTGTCCAGATATTTGGTTTCGACTTATCTTGCCACCCCCCCTTGTTTTTCCAAAATAAAATGATTAAACTTTGAGTCATGTCATTAAGAAACTCGTTATCAGGAGATGGAGGAGACAGGATGGGGTGAATCAATTTCGGTAGCAAAGGAGATTGACAACCACGACTCTTTCTAAGACAGTGAGAAATCTTTTGGACCGATGATGTATTTGCTTAGTAATAGCCTGCAAAGTGATAGTATAGTTAATATTAACAATTTCTAAATTACTACTTAAAATAATACTTGAAATTCTGTGTACCAACCGAATCCATCTTATAGTTTTTACAAATAATGTCATTACAACCTTTGGAACGAATCCGAATTACACTTACATGTTGAAATTGCACTTGTGAATTGCAATTGCACTATACATTAATCTTTAGCCAAGAAACATTTTAAAATTCACTAAGCTTAAAGTTTCCAATGAAAAAGATTCCTTACAATCTAAATTAATTATTGGTCTATCATTAGCATTGTTTTTAATATCTTATAGTCGATAATAATAATAATAAGAGGAGGAAGAAGAATAAAACTGCACTTATTAAGCGCAATATGCATCGACAGAAGCCTCAATGCAATACATAGCATTAACAATGGTAATACAAATATTCTATAAAAAAAAATACTACAAATTCATAAGCGCATAATACCCATCAACACCAATATTTAAAGGGATTAGCATCGATTTGCTAATCCGAAACATCGAAAAAATCATCAAAATTCATATTTTATATTTTAGCTACTGGCATGGATATGCGAACATAACCTGCAAGTGATTGGCTTGAAATTCGTGTATTAAAGACACGGCAGTACTTTTTATCTGATTCTGTAATTTCTATACGTGCGTATCAAAATTCCGACTTGAGATCAAAACAGCCTTTCCCGGTGAATATCACAGATTTTCAGAGTGATATTGTGCACCATTATCGATACAGTTTGACCTCAAAACACAAACATTATTGATCTTTGTTTATTCTGTACTGTGTAGACCACAATCAGCTGTTTAGTGTAGATTTTGAGATGCCCTCGCTGTATCTCTATTTGCGGGAGACGGTATGACAAATTTCCTCAAATACTTCATTTTTTCACTATTTGGTGGTTTGTTTCTACATTAAAAAAGTTATGTGGAATTGTACGCACTTATTTCTGATTTATAAGTTAAAAAATGCATTTCCACATTTTTTTCGATTCTTTCGCATTATCGTTGCTAATCCCTTTAATTCCATAATTCCTAAATTTTAAATAATACATCCAAACAATATACAAATTCACAATCCAAAGCATAACAAAGACTCTGTATTAACATTTAAGCAAAATACCATTACCATCACATAATTCTCATAATTTAAATTTAAAACGGTTAATAACGGTTACTGGTTAAATAGATAGGCGTTCAATAAAGACTTTAAAATTTTGCAGCGATAATATACACCCTCAATTGAAATCGCGAGCTGAGAATTTCAAAGGTGCAAATGCTCTACTTCAATCAATCAATCAAGTTTATTTCTTCTCAACATAAGAACATACAATAAATTTTAATATAATTTTTAATTGGAAATATAATATAAACAAATATAAAATATAATTTGAGAAAAAACCTTCCATATGACGTGGACGTTTTCGCTGGTATAAACAGATGTTTCGTACCAGACCATAGAGTACGTGTCGGAACGTATTGAGTCAACAGTTCTGAGATGAATACAACCCCATGGAGTGCCTTGCATATCAACAGCAAAATCTTGTTAGCAGTTCTATTGCGAACCAGCAGCCAATGGAGTTCCTGTAACATGTGTTACATGCGACGTAAGGGACTATCCTCGGAGAGGAATTTTGAACTTGCTGCAGCATTGCTGTTTCACGTAATCTCAGGTAAACCGAATAACATACAGTTAAAGGGGCATTTCGTGATCCACAGCCTCGTCCCCCCGACTTACCTAAAAAGTGTTGAGATTTGTATTTCATCTGAACCGTTAGCCTTAGTAATCCACGTGTGCCCAATCTTACGTGCAAATTCGATCGCATCTGTAAGAAATTCGCAATTTTGTATTTTCTGTCCGTAAACGGACAGAAATTACAGCACAGTAGCCTATGGGACCGTGGGAAACGAGCAATTACTCATAACACAAAACCGCAAGATCGGGATCGGCTCAAATTTAGAGAATAAGCTTTTCTCAAGGATTTCTAGTGAACAATGAATAAAACAGAAGGTGCTGAAGATCACGAAAGCCTCTTTAAACGTCCTTTGCGAGCAAACAAAAGCATGGAAAAGCCTAAAATCAGTGGTCTCGCGATTAAAAAAAGATAATTTGCGCAATCTTTCTAAGGAAGTATGTGCGCGACCGATGTTGATGTGGGACTTCCACACTGACTGATTATAAATATGATTTTAGACGGGTGAATTTATGAAAATACAGTGTGAATCAAAAAGAATAGGACCATGATTGATTATATTTTATCAAAAACTAATTGAGCTTGATAAAATAAGTTTTAGATATTCGAAACAAGCATGTTCTTCCGCTCATTAGAAAAAAAGAATCACCGAAATTCATCATTCCTAACCATTGTTATGCCTGTTCTTCCAAAGGAACCCGTTTATCCAGCTGTCCACGGAATTCTGAATGCTTTGAATATGTGTTAGTACCTGGGAAATGACTGGGTCATTGAAATGTAAATGAGATTAGCATGGTCTGCACAAAATCAATAGTAATGAACTAAAATAAAACAACATCTGAAGGTATTGTCAAAACTAAATTGGCATCGTGGTGGAAAGGTAATAAGTACATGCCCCTCCATTTCATACACAAACTTTTATAGTGAAACTTTACTTGGTACATTATCAGAGAGTTTTTTGCTCTTCACGGCTGTATTTCTGACAATAGGCTTCTAATTTTAGAATAGACAAGACATCCACCCCAAACCAATGTCATAACGATCTTTCCTCATGCAAGTGTTGGTGTCCAGAGAGATTTGAGGACTATCTTCAGGAACAGAAGAATCCAGTTTTAATTCGGTGATGAGAATGATGTCAGGTTTGGTCTCAGTTGGAGTACTGGTAATCCTAGCCTTCAGATGTCCATTGTTTGATCTTAGCCTCTAATGTTGGTCAACCACAGATTTAGTGTTAAATCATGCTTTTTTCGGACTCTTTCACCCTGCGACCGGGTATTTTTGCTGTGATCGGGAAAATTTGTTGTACCTACCGGGAACATGTCCCCTCGAGAACCACCGGGCAGGCTACGCGCCTGAATGGAATGAATCATGTGAGTTCACATGCTATAATCTCTGATGGATCTATGGAAGAATATTATGCTTTGTTCGTCACATGCTATGGCTACAACTATATAATAAATATACCCCGGCTGTCTGGACTAGATTTTATTTATACGAAGGTATTGTAAGAGCAACACAGGGGCTTCAGAAAGGCACAAGGCCAGTTCTGTTGGGGAGTTTCCGTAACCTGACCCATCTGACACTTTTTCTGACACACATGAATTCGGAAACCATTCACGGAATAAAGCACATGTTTATTCCGTTAAGGTTTCCGAATTCATAAGTGTGCCAGAAAAAAGTGTGTCAGGTTTGTTGTATGGTTGGGTACAAATCAATGATTACAATTGTAATACCGTCTTTTGTCACCTATTGAACTAATGACCTTTGACACTTGCCAAACGTCTGAGCATTGATAGAATCTAGTATGTATAAAGTTTTGAAATCTCTAAAGATAAAATGAAAATGAAATTCTAATAATAACACCCAACCGATTTACATTACTTTAAAGGAATATGAATACTTTAACGTACCTTAGTCGCCCCCGTGTTTATAAAAGTGTCAACGACTGATCTCCATTTACAAATTCAGAGGTGAAGAGTTTATCGTATGTTGGTTTGTTTACATGGCTACGTAAATACTAAAATACTGCACTTTATCCTTTTGATAGAGAGATGTGTGAAAACAACACACCTGGTTCTACCAAGGCTCAGATCACAAGATAGAAGGTACATAAAGCTTGGTTTTACGGATGGGATGGAGGAAACTAGGGTAGTGTAGTTCTCTCTGTTTGTTTATTCAGTGTTACAGACTTTGCAACTGTATTACTTCACTGAACGTCGTAAAACCGAGTCTTTGACAAAGACTAGCTTCGTTCGATATGTGCCCATCTTTTGGGGTGCATGTAATGGACTTGGTTGGCTACGGGGTGATCGAATTGATTTCAAATTGAGCCTGAGGGCCCAATTTATAACTTAGTACTAATCCTCTCCTTATCCCGAACCAGTGCACTGCACAACAGTAGCTAACAGTTCCAGGACGTGCACTTTATTTGTTTATGGCTTTACTATTATTATTTTTTTTTGGTTTGAAGGACCCCAAATTTTCGGTTCATCCTCTTTGTAAGACCTCATGAAATTAGCCTAGCATGAAATCTTCTATAAGAGGATCAAAGGATTACAAGGATTGTGCAGCTTTATTCCGTAAAATAGTCTTTACTCTAGTCTAACTCATGAATATCTTACACCAAGGTAAGACCAAAAGGTATGATCCGCATCAAACTAATTACATACAGCGTTAGTGGTGTGACTGTGATATGAATATTGATGAGTAGAGTGCATTTCAAGAAAAAAGTATAGACCAATCCGACCAGTCAACAGCCTAGTCCAGGCAACTGATGGTCATAATTGATATTGATCTGTCATTACCGGGAGTGTCCACCCAAAACGTTTCCCATTGTTTTGTACGTTTGTACCACGCTTGAGTAGGTACAATTCAAATTAGCGCTTAATCTGTACATTTGGGTGAGGTCAAGCGAAATGACCCCGGCTATGGCGGTCAAAGAGGTGATGGAATGTGGAAGAACCGGATTGGTGTATAGAAATGCGGATCAGGAAACGTCAAGGGTTTGCGATGCATTAGTTCTAAGTGGATCTTTCTTTGTCTATTTTAAGAAAACTAAGAGCAGCACTATATTCACAGAGTTCAATTCTCCTTACCACTTGCTTGGGGGATTTGTTTGTTTGTTTGTTGTTGCTTTGTTTGTTTTGGGGCAGAATACGCAGCAAAATCCGTATTAAGAAATGTCTGGATGGATGTGTATCCACATTGTACAAAGGTCAACATTTGGAAATATATTTTTTCTGGATAAGCTATGGTTGCCAAACTTAGGTATGGGATGACACAAGCCCCTATAAGCATGTAATTTATTCTCCCAGGATCCTCACCTGGGCTTGCCAGGTGGTGGGGGAAATACAATTGATTTCCAAGGTGAGTATCCTAAAAGAAACATTTCTTACTTTACAGAAAATAGTGATGAGAAAGTCGTTTATACCGTTACTTTATACCATTACTTTAAGGGAAATGGTGTCGCCCACCATCATCGCATGTAAACTATATTTAATCACTTTAACCCTATTAAATTCTGCATAGGTCGTAAGACAGACTACTGGACTCGTTTGGACTCATTTGAATGCATTGTTTTGACAAATACAGGGTGAGTAAAAAAAAACTTGACCCTGATTGTGTCCGCCATTTTGAATTTTTAAGTAATATATATCTAAGATATTTGTTATCATCTGAAAGTTGGGTTCATTATCTTTAACTTACTGCAAAGACCGAGCTACAGTCGTTTGAATCAAGTAGTCGGTTTTCTGCTCTGTCCACGGATTCACATTGAAATGAACGACGTTCAACGAAGGAAATCCGTGTCCAGAAGAAAATCAGGCTATTTGTTCACTGCAGATTTTTGATTCGAAAGACTGTAGCTCGGCCTATACTTAAAGATAATGAAATAAGCTTTCCGCAGATATCACATATGTTAGATATATATATTATTTAAAAATTCAAAATGGCGGACACAATCAGGGTCAAGTTTTTTTTACTCACCCTGTATATTGACACATTTTGAACTGTGAGGCCTGAGAGTTGATAGACCTTTTGTGTATGACTCTGGCAAAGACTATGGAGCACTGGGTCGCACGGAATGATAACGCGAAACACTGATAAGGCCGGACAACATGTGATCTGTCTCAACTTGATACTGGTGATATTCACCCAGTGCAATAGGTCAAATGCCTTTTAATAGTATAACATACATAGTGTATATAAATATCTAACGAGATAGTGGAATTAAAATTGTGTTAAGAAGCACTTAAGTGTATTAGCTGCCTTTAATGAACATTACCAACTTTCACCTAAATAAGTGCCCTTTTACGAGAGTATTGACCAAAAGGTTTCGCGCAGGTTCCGGCTGGAGAAAGAGCACTTTGGGAACTTCAGACTGGATTTTAAAGACCCACACAAAATGGATTGTCTGCTTCTATCAACCATAAACAGTATATGTTTGATGTTTAAGAACATGGTTGCCACATACCATCACTAAGTACCGAAGAGATCTATCCCCTTGTTACACCAAACTAAGAAACAAAATACATAAAACATACACGCTCAGATAAGCCCAAGAACTCTTATCTAGGACTAATTCATGATACCTGCCCCTTAGTTTTTTTTTTTCAATAAAAGCAAATTAACAGTACAAAATGACACACGGCAGCTATTAGACTTTAACAAAATCTACATTTGAATAGTGCAAATGGAAATACATATTTCAGATAATGAAATTTTATCTGCAGAATAATAGCTTATGCCATTTTAACTGATGAATTTCAAACTTTGAATTTGCTCTATTTGTGTAGAAAATATTCTTGCTACAGGAAATGTACTGAGTAGACTTTGAGAAAAACGACAAATTCTAGAGGAGATATGTTATGTTCTTCAATGAAGTTTGCACGAAAGGTACGATAAAGAACTGATAAAGATTGTTTGGTGTATTGTGTTGTGGTGGATAGAATTTGATCAATATTCTGTTAATGTACCCATTTTTTAAAATTTAAATCTGTAGTTTGATCGATTGCTTTATAGCCTGTCTAATAAAAACAAAGCCATGCATTGGCAAAGCACATGCAATAATGGCTACCAGCTCTTTAATAGCCGAGTACAATGGCGTTTGCTTTCCACATCGTGGCGTAGCAGTGACGTAGCAGGGTGACCTTACCTTTATTCTAGGCTGTTGTGAACCACTGATTGTCTCTTATAGGCTGACTCAGAGAATTCGAAAATAATTTTTTGTGTGCAATAATTAAAAATAGTCATCTAGAACTAAAGATAGTCACCTAAAAGGCTTAATTCCAAAGTTAGAGATGAATCAGATTTTTCTTTTTCATGCAGTAAACATTTATGCACAGTATAACAGTGCCATAGGATACCGTGTATAACGACACTTCCGGAATTTTAAATCTCTGAGTCAGCCTTTAAGGTTTAGTGTGTGGTGCCTTTGTTACCTATATTAGTCAACGACTTGTCATACTTCTTGTGGCTATTGTTCATCTTTAAATTAATAATAGCACATGTTTTTAAGAGCGCCCCCAATTTTTCAAATATTTTGAGATTTTTACACGGTTGCATTGGTAGCTGGCTAGTAAACTATACCTGTGAATGATTAAGCTCGAAAATGTCTATGTGTCGCAAACGAAAGGATTTTGTAATTAAAATAATTAATATTGGAGATCTCCAAAAATAATTCAACGGCTGCTGGAAATGGTTTTCCAATATGAATTAGCTGGGAAATAGCAACATGTACGTGTCTACGCTCATCCATTAGTTGTTTTATTGTTGCAGGCAAGTCAAGTTAGAGGTCATTTTCTTGAGGTGTCACTATTTCATCATGGACGGACATAAACTTAGCATTTCCAGCTCTGCCGTTAGGTACAATCTGGGATCCCAATTCTAATTACAAAATCGCTTATTTTATGATAAGTACGCATTTTTAGCATTCTCCTTGGCTGTTGTAGTTTCATACACAAATACCAACATAACTCTGCAAAAATATCAAATTTTGAAAATTGGGGGCGCTCATCAAAAAATGTGCTGTTATTGCTTTAATAGCATCTTATTTAAAAATGTCCAAAAACAATATTCTCCAGTTGTTTTATTGATTAGTCTGCCGTTGCGCAGCGACGAATCACCTAATAGTGTAAAACAGACTCAGTATATGGCGCACGTCCCATAGACAAAGTTTGCAGTGGCTTGTAGCCTTACAAAGTAAATTTCGTAAATTTCAAGTTCTTATATCTTATAACATTTTGCAGCTTTAGTTTTTTAGATGTATAAAAGTGGATGATAAAATTTGAGGATGTTTATTAAATTAATATCTATGAGGCCTGGCAAAACAAGTCATTTCAATCGACGGTTCTGGGATCACTCTGTACATGGTAAGGATAAAATGCATGTCACCTTACTATTGTCCAATTTAAACTCCTTAAAGGTCCCAGGAAATGCAAATAGAACTGATGTGGTTTGTGTCAAGTCTACAAGGAGGGACTAGAAAGCGTCCAATATTTGGGTTGGTGATGACATCATTAGTGAAACTATTGATTTTTCAGAGAGTAATAGAAATTTCCAGGTGACTGGTGTGAATCTATTCATGACACCAGTGGCGTAACGGGCCTTCCCGCTCTGAGGGGGCAAATTTCCCAGTTTTGGGAAATTTTTCCCTCTTAGGGGGGTCAAAAGGCCAATTTTTCCCGGTCAGAGGGCTAAAAAACGGCTGATTTAGCATGATTTTTGCAATTTTTTCCCGGCCAAAGTCGTCAGGGGGCAACCTGTCCCCTGCCCCCCCCCCGCCTGTTACGCCACTGCATGACACTAACTTAAAATCAATAGTTTCACTAATGATGTCACTGGTAGTGTATTCTTTTTTCTGGCCCTGTTTATTGGAATGGAATGTCCCGTAAAGATTTGGATTAGGTTTATCATCTCATTTCCTGGGACCTTTAAAGATATACACAGACTTGGACAATCAAATTTCAGCATGAAATGTTTCTAATGCTATTAATGCAACCACTTAACGCCATATAACCTACTAAGCTATTCGTTTGTACACTTCAATTTTTGCTCTCACACCTTTTTCCCAACAGTTTACGTCAGCTTGCACATACAATCGCAATCATTTCATAAATCTGAACACGTCAGTTCTGTAAGCCAATAGAAACACCATAACACTACTTTGAGTTATTTTAGCTTTTAGATATGCCATAAAATTCTTACCTTAAAAGAACAAAGGCCTGACGATCCTAGCTTTATCCTCCTTACAGATTCCTCTTGCCTCTTCTTAACAAACCAGAGGGATTCGATATTCTGTAGGCAGAGAAACGATACTCCGAGAAAGCTAATGAGCAGAGCATTAACGCAATTATGAATAAAGGTATGAAGTTTAATTGCAATAGGCATCAGACTTGAAACTTTATTATCTAAAGTAAATATAGGTTATCTCATTTTGCATCTCACCAGGTAGTTTGTTTACACAATATTTTATATTATTAATAGTCGTGAATATATATATATACATATCTTTGGCAGGGTCGTAGCCAAGGGGTGTCCCCCCCCCAAAAAAAAATGACAAAGGTCCACTTTATCATGTTGAAGGTCCGCTTCGTCATGTTGAAGTTTGCCGCTTGTCTAAAAGCTGTTGTTTTTAGTGTTGTTGTTATTTAAATAACTGTCAATGCACTGGTCAATACCATTACTAATTTACGCATTACTACTATTATTATACTTTTTTGTCACGCCCATGTATCATGTATCACTTCTCCCTCAACCCCCCCCCCTTCAGATTTTGGAGGCGACGGTAAAAACATTTGGGGCAACCGGCGAGCGTAGCGGGCCGACCAAAAATTGTTTGTAGAAAAAAAAGGTCCACTTCTGGCACATCCGCATCCCCCCCAAATAAATTCCTGGCTACGGGGCTGACCTTTGCATTAGCCGATCTTCAGCCTCGACCCCACCACTCACCCATTGAACTTGAGATTTTTGTGTCATTGGAAACTTTGTATTGTTTTCATTTCATCTGCAAAATATTTTGGCCGAACCCGTTCTCATTACGGCGCTACGAACATAAATATGCTTTGCCTTACCGGAAGTTCTTTGAACAGTAAGCAATGGGCTATTCTAATACATATAATTACTGCTCATAGACTATGGGGCGTAGACCAAATAACAAGCTGCATAACAGATTCCGTAGACCATTCAAAGGGAGAAGACAAACCCGGTGTAAAATTATTGATAAATTATTAACATGACATAACCGTCTGTTGCCCCAAATAAAACTTGCACATTTTCTTAAAAATGAATAAAATGTCACATCAATTTCTCTTTCATAATATCAGTGACCAATGGATTTCAGCAAACCATTAACTAAAGATATTACAATGGGCCCGGTATGCGGAGCCATTGTTATAGCCAGGTGTTATCACCTCCACGATTCGGGTTGAGTAACAAAATACCCGTCCTCTTTCACAATAACTACTACCAGTTTACATTATGATATAGGTCGTTGACCCTAAGTTTTCTTCTGGAAGCGCGGTAAATTGAATACAAATGAAGTTAAGCAATAAGTTACGGATTTTAATTCTGCACAAAGTTGTTAGGTCAAAGCTTGCCCAGCAACATTCTGGCATGATGTTTGTCTTTCTTCCTTTTCGAATAAATGATGAAAAACATGGACAAAGTTAATTGAACACGCACTATAGAAGCTCAAGATTTAATTATTTGCGAATGAGGATAAGTATTTTGCGCTTACGTCATTAAAAAAGACTTCGTCTGAATCTGAGAGGTGGTAACACCTGAGTCTTTTCAACCGCGAGACAATATAACAATGGTTCTGCACTCCCAGATGAAAAGGAATTTGAAGTGTTTTTTTTTACACCGCACACCGGGCCGGTTATTGAATATCTTTAGCTCTATCGTCTAGCGTATCTATTGGCTCTATTGGTCACTGATATTGGGGGAAATAAATTGAAGTGACATTTTATTCATTTTCAAGAAAATGTGCAAGTTTTATTTGGGGCAACAGATAGTTATATGATTTTAATAATTTATTATGAATTTACGATTGGTTTTGCTCTCCTCCCGTGATAGGGATTACGAATCGACAGCGCAGAAGGGCATGCCTCATACCATATCACGTTACTGCTCACGTTAAACTTATATATCGAATTTAAATCAAATTTCTGAAGGGTTGCTGGGGATGGCTTTATCTATGAAAGAAAAAACATAATATGTTGTGAGCGAGTGGGGCACCTTTAAGCATTAGTATTATTTTAGAGAATTATCTTGACTGTTAGTAATATATTGTATACTCAGCTGCTTTCGTTCTCTCTATTATGTTTTAGCAGAATTGCAGAATCTGGTGGAATCTCTTCCATCAATCGAATGGAAAGAAGGAGAGAATGTCTTTCATGAATTTGAGGGTTACTTTTTTGAACGTGCAACAACGCCAACTACCTTAGAGTTACTCAAGACATGGGACGTTAGAAGAGATGACACTTATGTACTTACCTATCCTAAAGCAGGTATTGATGTCTCAATCATGATATCTTTCATCTCTGTGGGCTCTGACGAGCACCAAAGTTTTCCCACGGTGTTACGTCATTAGGCTGGCTAATTTAATCTGCACGCTCATACTTTCCGCACCGCCGTACGTCCATCGCTTACTGCGATTGGACTTGATAAAGATTTTACAATGATGACGAAAGATCAGCATTCCGATTATTTTTTATTACTTTGATCTTTATACAGTTGGTGAGTGAGTATTAATAACGATTAACGACAACTCAACACAAATGTGTCATATCGTGTCATTAAGATTAAAACATCAAAACCTTTATAAAACATACACCACAATAAATTCTAGTCACAAAATTTTTAAAAAAGTTAAAAATATTTAAACAAATCGGCCTCCTTCAGGAAATTTATCACCTGAAGAGGCCTAATATCTTGAAATAATGTTTTCAAATCTGGGACGCTGTAATATTTTCTACGAATAAGCGCATAATCCCGGGTGCATAATCAACGCACTCAAGTAATACATGTTTCACAGAAAGAGCACAATCACAAGGAATACACCGAAGGACTGGCTCACCTCTAAGCAAATAACTATGGGTCATATAAGTATGACCAATTTTACATCGCGCTAATACAATCTCGTCCCTTCGTCCAATCAAACCTGAACTACCAGCAGCTCCAACAGTTGGTTAAAAAGCATGCATTTTATTATTAGGAAATGAATCCCACAGCATTTGCCACCTATTTCTGATATAGCTATTAACTGAAGCCTTAAAATCTTTAAATCAGTGTTTGTTATATTCATAGTAAGGGCTCCTTTCGCCAATACATCAACCTTTTCATTGCCTTGAATACCAATGTGACTCGGAATTCAAGCTAAAACAACGGATTTATTCAATTGAGACAAATTGAACAATACTTCCAACAGCTCAGCTATATAGGGATGACGAAATTTTCTGCCTTTCAAAGCCATAAGACTAGATAGTGAATCAGTAAATATAATGAAATGACTCTCATTGGAAATTTCAACTAATTCTAAGGCCAACTTAAGTGGCTGCAATTCAGCAGTGAAAAAGCATTATCAGGTAACCTAATCTGACGTTGATCACGCCGACTTAAAAGAGCTGCAGCAGCCTTTTCCAAAACCTTAGACCCATCTGTATAAATACCTCGATGTTGATGATATTTATGTCTAAGATCATCAAATTTAGCTTGAAAAAGAAGATCAACAGTTAGACCCTTCTTATATTGACATAGAGTTAGGTCAATATCCAGGAGTGCAATGGTTTTGGGGTGTATAATAATTATAATAGG
>JAMKCH010006605.1:0-30730 GCA_023653785.1 Ophioderma brevispina | reverse complement strand
CAAAATGCTAATCAAATTGTGCCAGCAACACCGTAGCAGAATTAAATTCTAAAAATTTCACCCCCCAGAAACTAACAACACCACCCCCGCCAAGCTTGACACCGACTTGGTGTTAACATTTGCACCCCCCGGTTGTGCAGTGGCAGTGGCTGCGCCAGGGGTGGCATCCCCCAAATGTCTTTCTTCCCCAGCCACCACCCCCCACGCCCGCACACCCACGGCGAGAGGCCGGAAGAAAAAGGAATTAGGGCCAAAAATCACATTTGGGAAAAATCAGCAATTTTGGCCAAAATTGGTTAATATCTCCAAATATTTGATATTCCCCTCCCCCCCCCCCCCCCCATTCCCCCCCCCCCCCAGAATTGCACTATTCACTCCCCCCCCCCCCGAAAAGGAGTCTGGCCGCCACTGTCCTTTACAGCATTAATATGACTTTCATTTCATGCATATCGCACACACACACCCCTGCTTGAATAGCCTTTACAAGCCTTGGATTTAACATTAGCTTCCTATATTGCTGGAATTATTGGCTAAACTGTATATGGAATGAAAGCTACAATACTACTACGATCATCGTGACGTATGATTTATAAGCTGGGCACGATCGCGAGTATAAGTTGGCTGAGAATTCCCTGAACAGAGCCGGGTGGATTGTGAGTTACAATGGACCGGATGGACTTACTTGGAGTATTACATGAGTTCAGGCAATAATCCACGTACATTAATATCAACGGTTTCTCAAAACTAAGTTGAGGGCAAGTGGAAGTTGGTATGGGCTGTGACTGGAGTGACTACATCTGCAAAAACAGTGTTTAGAAACTTGGTGCAAATTGTGTTTAGGTATTAAACATGTCAAAAATCTCTAAACACTTGCGGCCAAGTCGACACATGTTTAAGATTTTAAATGCATTTTTTAGATATAAGGTGTTTAATATTAAACAGATACACTGCAAAAACTAGGTGTAAAATCACAAACGTGTGTTCTAGGAGGAACCACAGACACCACGGGGTGGGTCAAAATGCAACACTTTGGTGTTATTTTAAACATCATATTGTGGTTAGTTTTAACGCTATTTTGTGTAAACCTAACACAATAAGGTGTTAAAATAACAACCAACGGTGGTGATTTTAACACCCTAGTTTTTTGGCAGTGAAGTTCAAAGTTTGTTAGACACGGGGTGCAAAATTTTTTTATAAATGCTTTTAAAAATAATGCGTGAGACAATGTAAATGTTGACTTGGAGAGAACCTTTTGCCCTCCCATACACAAAGGTTCTAAAAGAACAAAACAGTTTGTTTATTTTATGCTGTGAGGGACTGTTTTTGTTTCTTGTAAGAACCTTTTTGAGTATTCAGAACCCTGTCTGCATTTCGAGGACCATTAACACTTAACTGCATATGAAGGGGTTTGTACATTGCATAAGGTGTCTCCTAAAACCACTTTTCAGATGAATTCCACCACCACATGGTTTATAGAAGGATTGAAAGACACCAAACATCGAAGAAAAAAGTGAAAAAGTTCAGTTCAGTAAAAAAAAGTAGGGGTAAAAGATCTTTTAGTTTATTTTTAATGAGCGTCCATGATGAGGGAAAAAGAAACTATATAAGTTTCAACATTTTTTCTGCATTGACTCACCCAGACACTTCGCTGATTACTTCATTGTACAGCATGAACTATTTTAACCGTACTAAGCACGATGCCATTTTGTATTTTGTTGGTCACGTGGAAATTAACCACGTTTCTATACTATTATTGAACCGATATATGATGCATCATGAAAATAATGGCACAATACTAAACCAAAATTAATATGAATACAAATTAAATAAATCAAATGTATTGTAGCGTAAAATACGCAGAGCGGACAAAACCACAAAATGGGCCCAAAGAACTTGGGTCACAGATAAAAAAAATCAGGATTTGACGTGTTAAAACCAACGTTGTTTTTCTGTTTTAGAAGGTAGGTTGAAATACACTCTGCTTTGCATAAGGTTTTTGATTAAAGCATATTAGCACCAGGTGAGGGCGGCCAAGAAATATCAATTTAGAACGTGCATTAGTTTAACCCGTCTAGCGAAATCTTAACGAAAAAATTCTGAATTGTGTTATATGTTGTCAAGGAAATATTTCTAATTCAAAACCGTTGGAGTTGAAGAATCAACTCCACTGGAAGGGTTATTTCTGATTTTTTTGGTATTAATAACGAACGAGGACGAGGTCATGTGTAGGTCATGGGAACACCCATATCCGACCTATATCAGAGCACCCAAATTGGTTTGTGGTTCGCATTTCTTATTGCTGTAATTGCTTTTAACATTTTTGGTGAATTGCTATAATGAATGAGGCTTGGCCGCCACCGCCTGATTAGCACATTTTTTTGAAGAGCGCCCCCAATTTTTCAAAATATTTGAGATTTTTATTACACGGTTGCAGTAAACTATACCTGTGAACAGGGCGCAAAATAACCGAAGGCGTGCCTCGATGCCCTAAATTTTTGCCATTCTTGGTCCTATTTACTAACATGTAATTGCCTTGATGCCCTTTTACACAATTGAAAATTGCCTTGAAATTGGGTGCCCTTTAAAAATCTTATTTTGCACCCTGCCTGTGAATGGTTAAGTTCTACAATGTCTATGTGTCGCAAACGAAGGAATTTTGTAACTAGAATAATTAATATCGGGATCCCCGATAATAATTCAACGGCTGCTGGAAACGGCCTTCCAATATGAAATAGCCGGGAAATAGCGCCATGTACGTATCTACGCTCATGTATTAGTTGTTTTATTGGTTCAGGCAAGTCAAGTTAGAGGTCATTTTCTTGAGGTGGCACTATTTCATCATGCATGGACGGACATATTAACTTAGCATTTCCAGCTCTGCCGTTAAGTACAATCTAGGATCCCAATTCTAATTACAAAAATCGCTCATTTTATGATAAATACGCATTTTTAAGCATTCTCGTTCGCAGGTGTAGTTTTCTAGACAATTACCAACATAGCTGTGCAAAAATATCAAATTTTGAAAATTGGGGGCGCTCTTCTAAAAATGTGCTAATATTGCTTTAAGCTTTAGCCTTTTTGATCAACATTTTTATTGATTTTGCAGTTTATTACGTTGGTTCAATTGTTGCGGTCTATATGTGGTGAAGAAAACCGGTGTCAGGAACTGTAGGGTGATGGTCTAGGGCCAGTGACGTACCGACCGGAGTTTTAATAGGCTTAGGCAAAACCCTTAAAAGCGATATGCGTTTTAGTTCAAAAAGCTATGCGCTACGCGGAAATTCTTTTATTGCATTTTTAGACGACTTTGTTTTTGATCAAATTGTTGTGTTTTTTCCTTTGACCAATTTACAAAAATGTTAAATATCTTTTGAAAACCTTAAAAAATGAAATTGTGAATTTCACACATGTGCGAGCGGCAAACTTTTTTCTTGGCTTATAGTTGATACTCTCTGTTTTAAAACTCGCCACAAATTTGGCCCCAAGACCCCTCCTTGACATCTTCCTAGCGCAGCTTGTGCGGGAGATTTTCACTCCATAGCCCAATGGAGTCATAAGTGACATGAAGTATAGCCAGTGTCATGATAGATATTCTTCTGGGATATATTGATGGGTTTTTAATTGAAATTCAATACTTTCTCACCCAGCCATATTGGAAGAAATCTGAAGGCGATATCTGAGAAAATTTGAGTTGTGTGGGCGTGTACAAATTCACATGCAGGTGGAAAAACTGTTGATTTAGGTTGATTTCGCTCCTTGACAATTGGGTACTAGGTCCGATCCCGGGGGTCCGATGTGTATGAGAAAACCCATTTGATATTAAGCTTTTGAAATCTCTTTATTTTAAAGAAAGCAAACAAAATATAAAAGTGTTAGCATATTAATCTTCTGGGTGCTTTTGACGAGGTTTGATTGACCACTTCAGGCTTGTATGTAAGGCCAGGCAAAGTAAGACGCCTTCGATTACCGCTGAAAATTTCATGTTGTGGGCGTCCAAATTAAAAGTCGTCTGGATAACGGGCTTAGAGTCTGGGCTGTAGAGAGTTCGGGTTAATATACATATTCTAGAAAAAAAACAAGCCTGGGCTGTGAAAGATACAAGAAAACATATTAACAAGAAACATTTTGGTGCTGGCACCAAGGTATGCCCAGCGCAATGAAGAATTATTAAAAACTCCTAAAATAGCCAAGAATTGAGAGATAGAAACATGTTCCAAGTAAAAATTGCTTGTGAAGGTGACTTGACTGAAAAACTTGATATGGAGAAATAGTGGTATATCGTAAGTGTTGATTCAAGATCACTTATTCTTGTACAAGTTAAGGATCACTGTAGTACCTCAATAGTCGACCATCATAAACTGATGTCAGCTGCCAAGAATGCACTTTTCTGAATATGCAATGATATAGTACCTGAGTATTAACTGGGCACTGTTGGCAGTTCGCCAAATGGCTAGCTGATATTTGACAAGGAATAGAACCTTGTACAGATCCATATAAATTTGTATAAAACACTGAAAATACAATCTATCTCACCCTGTATCATCATTTACTTACAAAAAAACTATCTTGTGTTTGAATAAATATTTATGTCATCTTCATCCACAACCATTAAGTAATTTTGCACGTTCATCAATTTTCAATTGTCATGAACAAATTGTTATGACCAAGGCGCTCTGCATGCTTCAATACAGCAAAAACTCCATGTCTGTCAAATTATTCAACATCTAGAGCCCCGCGCTCCCGCGCGGAGCAATTAACGATATAAAGATATGATTGTTTTTTCTCGAGAAGCGAAATGCAATAAAAGCCACCTATAGCCGTATTCAAACCAGGCCATGTTGGGTGGCAAGATAGACGCATTCAATTACTACAATACATTCACCGGTCAATGATCCATGTGCAATCGCTAAACATGGATCGATTGGCAGCTTACAGATTTGTACACGTCCTGGAATGTTATGCATCTTGTCCACCACTGTCTGGTGGCTGACGTCATAATTGACTACGTTCGATAACTGAAAGGTAGAGTTTAAAGAATTACAGGGTAGATTATTTAAAGGTCCATTTAAATTTTTTTTGTTTCGACAGTTCATTAAAAATAAGATTTATGGGCGGTATAGGCCAAAATAAAGATGTATTTTCTCGCTGCATCATTAAAACATCGATGAAGATCACCCGTTATAAGTTAATTTTAGATTGTTTTTGTAAATTTCTTTTTCAAGATGACCGCCTTGTATATGATAAAAGATGAAGTACTAAAAACATAGTGTTCTATAATTGTTCAAAAATTTAATAATATTAAAATGGTAAACAGGTCTTTTCATACAAGTTCGTGATGGATATAGGGAGCTCCCGAATGCATACTCCAATATCATATTTCCCATAGAGAATAAATCAACGAACCTGTTATTAAGACTACTTTAAGATACTATATTATGAAGAAAAAAATTGAACATATAATTTAGAATTAGGGTCGAAACAATGATTTTCATGTCGGCCGAAAATGTTAACCAATGGCTTTTGTGAGTTGAAGAATCCATCCAGTAAGCAATACATTGGGGTTTGATCAGAGTATTTTATAGTTCCTTGTTCCAAAACAGATTTTCCTTCCCCATTCATTTGTAATCATGGGAATATTTCGGAATCGGTAAAATGTCAGCACGGATGTAATTCCGATATGATTGATGGTTAAGGAAACATTAACGGTGCATTTTTTCGTGGATGTCAGCAACCTCTGTTTATTCATTGGTCACTATTTAAATCCTTCAGAACACCTTATTCGCAAATTTGAGCTGATCTGATCTTGCGGTTTTTGTTATTAGCAAATTGCTCGTTTCCCACGGTCCCATAGCTACCATGGCTACTGTGCTGTAATTCTGTCCGTTTACGGACAGAAAATACAAAATTGCGAATTTTTTACAGATATACCGAAATTTTGCACTTAAGATTGGGCCCACCCTGGTTTTACTAAGGCCAACGGTTTCAGATGACATAAATCTCACAACATTTTTTAGGTAAGTCGGGGGACAGGCTGTGTATCACGAAAGCCCCTTTAAATCTAATAAGTATCGACCAGTTAACATCAATGTTTGTAACATGTTAGGGCCTGGTTATCTTGAAATAGGTCGGCCTTACTGTTACACACTGGGCATTGTATCTGTTAGAGTTTTAATACTATGGGCCATAACATTTCGCAGGAATGGATTCGCAGGCAACAAAAGAAGTGACATAGGATGTTAAGGGGTTTGACGTGTTAGTGATCTACTCGATAAAATTTTCCAGAATTCACATATATGGTATTTACAACAGTGCTGATTAAGAATCTGAAATAAAAAATGGGGGTCACCGACTTTGTTTTTGAGCTATAGGCAAAACAAAAAAGGTATGTTGTCACTTTTTAAACCACGCAAGTCTATGGGAAAAGTCAAAATTTGACGTTTGGATCGCCTACAAAATAAAACTTCTCGATAAAATTTTGTAATTTCTAAATATGTTGAGGTCCCGACGTCGTTCTTCAAAATTTTTAAATAAAATATGAGGGTCACTGACTTACTTTTTCCATTACACGCCGAAAACCACTGAAATTAGACACTTTTTTCAAATTGGGCGTCTTATTGGGCGGCAAGAAAAATCCGCGCCACATTCGGCATGCAGCAAAGCAGGAACGCAGGAGTAGAGATGCGCGATTTAATAAACGCAAACAAACGCACAGTTATCCGCGGTATCTGCGCAAGATACCTTCGCAGCTCAAAACTAAAATTCTTCCATTTGTCGATGACTGGGCTCTAAACAGAATGCTGAAGGTGTAAAAAAATTATTTTTATGGGGTACTACCGTTATGGAGGGGGGGGGGCGCTCCAGGGACCCTTTTAATAATGAATTACTATTTTTTTCCAAGAAGCATGCTCCAAAGTAATACTTTACAGCACAAAATACCGGGTTCTGAGCCCCCCCCCCCGGGTTAATTTGTAGCCCCCTTATCATTTTAAGTGATATGTTAATACAGAAAAAGATGTTGAAGTTGTCTACTTTGTAATATTAAGGGTGCCCCCTCCCCATTACAACATATGATTTCCAGTATTCAGACATAGGAAGGACCATCACCAATATACATTTATTTTAAAATTTTATTTTAATATGATATACTGCTAATTTAACGTGAGCAGTATCTGAGGTTTACTCAAAGTTAACTGATGTGGGTTGTTCTCTTTTACAATTAATAAGATAAAACCTCACTTAGAGTGCGAAATCTACTGAAATCCATCGTATTATACCACACGTTTGTGGGCGTCAAATTAAACGTCGTCTTGAAATATAGATCAGATGCTGGGCCGGTATATGGAGTGTGTGGTTTAAATTCTAGAAACGTCATTCATCTTTGATTTTATTCAACAGTAAAGAAGATAGTTGCTTTTCCCTCGAAAAACCCTGGTATTTATATGGAACCATTAATTGAAAGGCTAGATTTTAAGAAAAAGTAGGGTATAGATTTTTTAGAAACTGAAGAGCCAGCCCAGGATGAAAGGGATTTTTGTCCCCGATACTTTCAGCAGATCAAAAGAACAATTTTGACTAATAGAATCATTCTTTGGTTAGTATAGAGCTTTTAAAGAACTAATTGCATGTTTATTTAAATACTTTAAAAGGCTTAGAACTATAAAGGCTATTCTTCAGAAAAGAAACAATCTTGACTCACCAAATAAGCAAATAACTAAGCAAATAACTAAGCAAATAACCAAGTAAATAACTAAGCAAATAACTAAGTAAATAACTAAGCAAATAACTAAGTAAATAACTAAGCAAATAAATATGCAAATAACTAAGTAAATAATACTAAACTAACTAAATAACTAACTAAATAAATAAATAAGTAAATAAATACGATACTTGGTTTTTTAAATTTAACAGAGACACTTTAGTAGTTAAATGGTTCGAAATTATTCTGCCTTCAAATGGTGGAATATGAAGTACAGATGAACTCGCTGAAAGTCGTATACAAGTAGACAATGTATTGCACGCTATATCCTTTATGTGGTCCATATCGCCGCGTTATCATTTATGTCACATTGTGTCTCTATCAGTCTGAAAATGTGACACGTAATGATATAGTCATGATTAAAGGTATTTAAGAAGATATTCTGAGTGTAAAATTTCCCAAATTTAATAGTTCATTCTTTATAAACACAATGCTGCAAAAAAAAAAACCACACACACACATAATGCTGCAAAAAACAAAGCAAAAATTGAAACAACAACAAAAACCTCATAGCACAGAAATAAAGATTTGATCAGGATATGAATTAACCTTGGGGGCACTCATATCGTTGGCTTGAACCTCCAATACGTATGTTAATCCGCGGGCTCGAAACTTCGAACACGTGGGGTCGAATTGACCAATGAGCATTGAGATTCGAGCTATTAAATGTACCTGTACTATGCGAATAAAGCGACACAAGGAAACAATGATAGATACCCCAGAACAATAGCCCACGTACTCGAACACCCATGGTGATGGCGAAACTTCAAACCGCCCGCGAGATGAAAACTCAAGTTCTAGCGAAGTTGACCAACCATACACTCACATATGAAATGCATAATTTTGCCAAAAATGGGGTCTTTGGGTGATTTTTTTGCAAACGTTTTCTAAAAAATAGATGTCTTTGGTGAAAATTTTCACCCCCCACCCAAAAAATAGGGGACTTAAGATGACAGTGGTGAAATTTTCAAAAATATGGAGTCTTTGGGTGACAACGATGGTGAAAATAAGGGTCTAACAGCCTACTTACGTACGCGTGACCTCCAAAATAGGAGTGCCCCTCCCATACACTATAGAAACGCAGACACAACTCCCTGCCGAATTAATGCTTATTCAGTCCACTAAATCAACATTTCTTATTTTTCAACACTATTAGGCCTTCTTTTTAATAATAATAATAATAATCAAGGCTTATTTAATCTCAAATCGTGGCCTAGAGACTTTATAACATAATTACGAGACAGAAAACAATGCAACTTGGAGGAGCAGCTTAAACAAGTGTCCAAACTAAAAAGAAAATCCGTTAGTGCCCAATGGGCGATCCTTGGGAGCCCCACTCGGAAACCACTTTCCCATGGAATTTGATCACGAAACTAACACAAGTAATATTTAAAGGTCCTTAAAACCTTAAGTTATAATCACAATATTGGGAAAATGGCGGCCATTTTGGATATGATGGCCATATTGGAGTATTGTTGTTGAGCAAATATAGTAAAAGGTCATTGCAGTTAATTTGAAATCATATTTGACTGATATTGAAGTGGATGTTCACTTTAAAATGATGCTTAGAAGTCTTTAAAGTTAAAATATAATTTAAAAAATATTGGCATAATGGTCGGGCCATCTTGGATCTGACAGGCATATTGGATTTTTTTTATTGCTCAAAGTGTATTATTTCTAATTTTTGCAAAATAATTTGGTTGAAGTTAGATTTTAATAAATTACATTATAATCAAAATATGGTAAAATGGCGGCCATTTTGAAATTGGGTGGTGCCCCACCCCTTTGCGCGAAGAAAAAATGTGGCAAATCCTTTTTTGCTTCTCTGGGGTCCATCCTACAACATATCAAAATTTTACTGAGTGTAACAAATTGTTTGAAAATTGCTTTAAAAATACATGGTTTTTTTTCTGCTTCCTTTTTTTAACCTCGTCAAGTTTCTTTTGTTTTTTTTTTAAATATTTTAGTCATATAACTTTCGTAAATGCCTGCTTCCTACAGGTTTGTTAATGTACAAGAAGAAGTTTTAATCACTTGTTTGATCTTTAAAGAGATCTACCTGACAGAAGGGGGAAAGTCCTTCCCCTCCTCCCCTTTTCAGCAATGAGCGTCGCAATGTGCTAAATATATCGTAAATATGTTTTTCACCTTTTTTAGATAAAAAAAATAAGAGCCCCTCCTCTCTCTTTCTTTTCCCAAAATCCCGGGCGCTATACAAATGTTTTATTTTTTAATGTCCTAATGGAAAGTATGTATACTATTATACAGGGGAATTGAGGGGTAGAGTGAAATCCACCCTAACATCCACCGACAAAGACATTTGGAATTTTCCACTGGCACTGGCTCTACCTAAACTCAGTTTTAAATGAAATTGGGGGCGGGCTTCAATGTCCTTGCGTCCCTTTAAAAGCACGCGGAATTTACTTCGAAAAGTGTGACTGTGTCTCTAACCAGGGTCTGAAATGACATGTCGCTCACTGTTCACAATCGGAAATGACACATACTGCAAGGATTAACACATTTCCCCACAGCCCGGCGATGGCCAGAGCTGGGGCTCTGGGTTGATTCGCACTACAAACAAATTTCACAAACACATTCATAAATCATAGTACCACGTTCACCAAAGTTTCAGACGAAAACTGCAATAAATGTATAGAACCTCATATATGGATCGAGTTCAAACTGAACCCATAACATGCACAATACACGATATGTTTTTTTTTCAAGTACGCCTAATCTCAGCAATATGGCTATGGCAAACTAAAAAGGTCATAACGTATCAATTGGTCACAACGCGTTGCTTTCTTGACAACGCGTTGCTTTCCGAAAACAACGCGTTGTTTAGCTAACCAATCAGAAAAGTGAAAAAGTAACGTGTTGCTAAGCCAAACAATCTGAAAAGTGGAAAAGCAACGCGTTGCTTTCAGATAGTGCTCAAGCAACGCGTTGCTTTAGCAACGCGTTGTTTGGGCAATCAATCAAAAAAGTATAAAAGCAACACGTAAGCCATCCAATCAGGAAAGTGAAAAAGCAAATCGTTGCTGATGAAAGCAACGCGTTGTTAAAGGTACTGTCCTCAAAGCAAAGTGGTTTGCTTTCTTACAGATGCGGGTGATGGGTTAAAGTTAAACAACTGTTTAAGGATTTTGGTTCTGCACAAAGTTGTTAGGTCAATCCCAACAACTTTACTTTCATGATTTTTGTTCGTCTTTCATAAGTGATGAAACATACGGTCAAAGTTAATTGAACACACATACACATAAGCTCAGGATTGCTACCGTGAACGAGGACAGGTATTTTGCGCTTTACATCAGCTCCATTGTTTGCTGAAGTCTATGTGTATCCATTGGTTATTGATTTTGGGGAAAAGAAATTAAGTGACATTTTATTCATTTTCAGGAAAGTTTTATTTGGGATACAGACGGTTATGTGTTGTTGATAATTTCTAAACAATTTTACACCGGGTTTTGTCTTACCCTTTGATGGGACTACGGAATTTGTTATATAATGGTGCGTCCGCAGGCGGAGTGTGCATCTCTCTGTCTTTGACGTTTGAGCCAGACTCCATAATGTTGCTGAGGGTCGCCACCCCTCCCGCACCAGAGAGTCTGGTTTAACTACTTCCCCCAGCATTGGCCGTACCCCCCCATTTATACTCCTTGGTGGAGAGAGGCAAAACGAGGTAAAGTGCCGTGCCTAAGTGCACAACACCTTGACGACAGCGGGGCTCGACCCACACCTTAGCTTATGAGACGAACGCGGATCCACTGCACCACATGCGCCACAGATCTTGAATTTGTTGTAACAGTGGTTATTGGGTCATACTCTCTTAAAATGAAAGAGTGATTTTAAAGATTAACTCTAATCGAGTGGCTCTTTTAGCCTCGAATAAAAGAGCGATTTTAAAATGCAGCGAGACACCTTAACTCGAGGGTTAACCGCGCTCTCCCTCTTGTTACCGAGTGGCTCAATATGCCACTCTTCTTCGGAGTAAGGCCCACTCTGAACTCTTTTCAAAGTGACTTTTAGCTCTAAAAGAGTGAGAAAACGCTCTTTTCGGAGTGAACTAATAGCCAATCAGAACCGCCGCAAATCGCGTGATTATTCTCGAACAATGGCGGACGAGTAAGGCGAGACCGTCAGCAAGTGGTTGACCGAAGTTGAAATTATTGAAGAAATCATAGAGATTTTTACTGGTGAGTATTTATTTGCTCACAATTATAGTATTACAGACAAAGTGTGGAGAAGCATTAAATGTTATTTACTGTAATATTCACTCGTAAATACGGCCCGGGAAATACGGTAGTCTGCGCCAGGCTAGGCCAGGCATGTGCATGTACGAAACGCACAATCATGCATGTCACGGGCATGCCATGATCATTCACGTCATGCAGCCACAATCGGTCATGCATGTCACACTGAATCATGCCAATGATGCGCCACAATATTCATTCATGTCACGATGCTATGAATTATTTGCCCCTCGTGAAAAAATTACCAATCGGCGAAAGTGAGAAAACATTTATTTTAGGTAGGTTTGACCTGAAGGTTATTCTTATACCGAAAGTATAACAGATTGTTATTTGGCAAAACGGCCTGGGTGGTGATATCAAATTCCCCTTTAGGTCAACAAACGTGACAAAGAAAGAAGGGACCAACAGTGAATTCAAATCGGTATCAACATCCGGCGTGATACCCAGAGTGTAGTCTCAAAGACCATTTCGTACGGTACACCGTAGGAGCGAGGTCGTCCCTGGATGGAAAAATGACTACCAACCTGACCATCACCGCAAAAAAGGAGGTAGCGTTATTTGTCTTGTTAGATCTAGGAGCAATTTCCCACTAAACACAAGCCAGGGGTCCGCTCCATGATTTTTTTTAAAATGGCACAAATGGCATTTAGGGATTTAAGAGGTATAATAGGGTTTTAATTTTAACATTTTTTGTTTTGTTTTTAAACTGGTCAAGAAAAAGTCTAAAAATGCAATAAAAATAATTTCCACGTAGCGCATAGCTTGTTTGATTAAAAACAAACAAACAAACAAAAACCGCATAGCGCTTATGGTTTTGAGCTACAGGATGCTGAGGTAAACTCTTTTCTTTTGGGCCATATGCATTGCAATATGTGTGAAAAGGTGCACGATTTTGGTCGGCCAAAAGTACTCTATGAGGCTTTTAGAAAATCACGTTTTTAGCTCTTAGATATCAAAACAGATCAAATTATCGGAACATTATTGACAGTATAGGTCAAGATCATTCAACCAAGATGAAAACTTTATCAATTAAATCGGATCTTCCCCTTTTAAAGGGCCACTGATTATGTAATAATGTAGTAAATAGGATTAGGTTTATAGGGTTTAGGTTAATCCGTAAAGCCACTAAGCTGGCTGATAGCTAATTGCTGATCAGGGTTAGTGCTTGGGGTTAGATCTAAATTGTAGCCCTAACCCTAAACCCAAATTTGATAATGTCACTTTAACTTTTTGACCAAATTATCAACATCAAATTTAAATAATTAATGTAAATATTTTTAAAAGCCACTCATCTGGCTTGACAAATGCATGAAAGATGTCCTTTAAACTTTCAAGTGCTGTGTGACAATCAGCTGTAGTCACCAGTCAGCAATCAGCTTTTTAAACTTGCCGCTCATTATGCACAGCAGCACCGAGGTTAATTTTATTCTTGAAGAACTAGTACAAATTATAGTACAATGTAACGTAATAATCACATGAGAATGATAGTTTAAAATGAGCCATATCTTTTAATAAAACTACGCCTCATATGATGGAACGCCCAGGGACAACATTGTGCCAACCGCTTGCTATTAGATCACCAATTAACTGGTGACTATAACTTTAATGATTGATGAATAAAGTAATTTGACTTAAGAGAGTGTGGCGTCGTTGACCTTGCCTTATCCCATCCATGTTCATACCAGAGAGCATGCAAAGAGTCAAATAAAATGTGAATCATAAAAACGTAGTGTAAAACTAGAATTCCGCGGTTCTCGGCTTTCGCGCTCATTATAGATCACGTGACATTTTTTATGTTTGTGGCGTCCCCTGTAGGTGTAAGAGAGAAATGACAGGCAAAATCCCTATACTTTATTGGTGGAGCTCATAGAATTAAAATAAGGAATAGTTTTGAGTGTCTCAAATGCTTGCTTAAGAAAGTAGGGGAGGAAACAAGATCAAGCCCCATTGAATGCAATGGACGTTGACCTTCTGTGCCCCCTACATCGGAAACTAAGCATTTAAGACAGTTAAAACTATTCCTTATTTTAATCCTATGAACTCCACCAATAATTTGCACCATTTTTTATCCAAATCGGAGCAACTTTAAAATTTGACCCCTGTACAACTGAAATTAACCCTTATTATTGATTTTTGCTGTTTTTAGCCTATAACTCTGAATCTTTAGGCTGTACATATTACAAACTATACCTTTTCTGAATCCTTATGGTTAAACACATAACTTGGTGTGGTTTTCAACATGATTGGATCAATTTAAAGATTTGACCCCTGTACAATCTTTGTCTGGCCCCCTCTCCTTAAGGCACCATTTGCAGCACTTAAGAATCGCGTTTCAGGGGTTCCTGTTGTTGTGATCTTGCTTTGTCTTGCATGATCACCATTGAGAAATAAATACACTGACTCAATGAATACAATTACTTCATAGTTTTAATTAACTCATCATCAGGATGGTAGCATATCCATGACCTGCTTGGCCCATGGTGTATGTAAGAGTGGCAACGTGGTGTGTGTGGGTGTTAACATATAACTGGAAACTAGTTAGCCTGGGTTA
The DNA here is from genome assembly GCA_023653785.1 of Ophioderma brevispina. Lineage (NCBI taxonomy): Eukaryota > Metazoa > Echinodermata > Ophiuroidea > Amphilepidida > Ophiodermatidae > Ophioderma > Ophioderma brevispina. The sequence continues at coordinate 16,170 of JAMKCH010006605.1, read as the reverse complement.
TACTTTTAACAGGTGTTGGCTTGACGGGTTTGCATTGCAAGCAGTTTTGGGATCCACGTGGATACATCGTGGATGGAGAGATCAATGACCTCACACGCTGAGGCTCATCTTAACACCTGTCAGGCTGGCAACATATTTAATCGCTCAAACCTTTTGTACTTGAGATGTGTTCAAATGTGTGGCTAATAGCTCCCTGTTTAATATTCAACACGCAGGTTGTAATGTCACCCATAACAGCTCCCCAAATGTCATTTTGGTCGACGAAGCAATTAAGACTAAGTATGTTGTCCAAGGACACAAACACGTGAGCTACGGCGAGGCTCGAACTCATGATTTTAAAGGTCTGATGATCACGAGTCTTGCGCTTTTCCACTGGACCACACGTGCTCACACGGGATGAGTGGGAAAAAAACTCGCCCCGGTCATCAAAAACCATTATCAAAAAATATTTCCATACCAAAAATATTAAATACCATTGTTGTTGCCCCCTGCCATAACGAAACACCAAAGTGTATTGTCGAGGTCATATCTGTGTGTGTTTATGTCTGTCTGGATGTGTGTGTCCGTGTGCAATGTGCGTGTCTTTATCCAGCATGTCCAGGATTTCTTGCACCCGATATCCCAAGATAGGTGATGGGATTATGAAACTGGTTTGATAGTTAACCCCTTTAAAGGTCTTCATGGAGTCAAGGTCAAAAGGCACAAAATAGAGACTGCTCTCGGTTGATAAATCTCTGTGCTAAATATCACAGATTTATCATCAAATGGACAATTCTTGCATCAATCGGTTGTGCTAATAACACTCGTCTAACCAACTTCCAATTGAAGGTTCAAGAATATATCTTTTTAATAGTGTAATATTAATTGTATGGTGTTCATAACCTTTGAATATTCGCGTAATTGATAGACCGAAACTCCTGTCATTAAACTTTAGTTAAGTTTCCAGTTTCATGGCGTGACATTAAACATTATACAATTGTTAGCTCAATATCTATATAGAACGGAAGCCAATCAATTTTCTGAATGTTCAATGGTCTTGTCATTACTCAATAATAGTTAAATGTCAATTAAAATTGCCGGTATATTGCGAGACTGTTTGATTGAGTAGAAATGTGACGTGATCTTTTCAATGGGAGAAGTCTTCTATTCGAAGTCAGCTCCTCAATCAAACAGCATGCACTTAAAACCGTGACGTTATTAACTCTACCGTGTTCAATGCACTGTTCCTCTTTATTTTACACATTAGGTAGTGGCGTTTTGAAATCGTAAAAGGTCTTTTTTCCTAAATGTGTGCTCCACTTTCATCGTGTAATTTATTTTGATCATTCATGCAGAGGGACACTTGATTAAACAAACTATATTCACTAAGAAGAAAAGACAGGATTTCTTTAACTATTTAATAGCTAAAGCGAGATTATACTTTTGAATTGATATCCACGCTCCATCTATCTTTCCAAAAGATATCTACCACGTCTGTAGTCTTCGTTGCTGTATATAACGTTTGCCTATATGACTCGAATTCTGAATGACAATTGGCCACCATCGACGACAAAGAGCAATCAATGTGAAAAATTCTACTAGGTCCATGGTGAAATCAATACGGTACTACATCTTCTTTATCATGTCCCATCTTCATATGTACAATTTTTCTCCTTTATATGCCAGAGTCCAAACCATCTTTATCTTCACCATAATCCCCAATCATTCCAGGGAGTGCAATGGTTTTGGGGTTGATAATAATTATATAGGGGCTGTTTTGATATTAGAGTAGAGTGCATCGGTGCGAATGGCTACAGAGCGCATAGCTCGGTATCCATGGCGCGTTGTTCAAGGGTATATTTGATAGAGATTACTTTTGCAGGGGAAGTTTATGGAGTTTGGTTATGCATAGGTAATTTAACAGAAGCATGATTGATGTGAACTCATATTTTTCTTAATATCATGATATTACTAGGATCTTTGAACAAAGGTTTAAGAGATGATGTTTTTTAATGTCACTGGGGGACCGAGACTGCCTAGTAAATGCAACGTAGCAGTTTCACAAATTACCGTTTGGAATCCCCCATTGCCCAAATCCGAGCAGCAGATCGGTGGCCTACCCTCACGTACAGAACCACATGTATAGTCTCACATTTGATCGATTACGATTTGTGTGACAACAGAGATACAGAATGCTTGTTGCTTTGACGTATTGTAGTTATAACGGTGGTAACGAGATGAATAGTTTGGGTCCCGTGTCAGGGTGGTAACAAGGGTCACGTGTCACGGTATCGATTCAGTTTGCTCTTCGGGTGCGACCGATATATATAAATCCGACTATGTTAATCAAGTCTGTACATGACCCTCTGGCCAAAGTGCTATTAGTTGTTTTCCAAAAGACACCGTGTATTATGTCGAAACAGTACAAAATTTAACCTTTTCCCTACTGATTCAAAAACCGACGTCCGATGACGATAATCGGGGTTTTTTTTCCATGTAGGGATACGTACGTCATTTTACTTGAATGGTCCCCCGAAGCAAAAATAAGTAAACATCAAGCCGTTTTGTGACGTACATCATATCTTTATTTTTCCAAAAATTGCTGTTATTCCCATATTAAAATTCCTTTTAAGATTCAACATCTGTATATTGTTCTTTAATAATTAATATTCAATTGTCCCCGCATGAAGTGGAAAAAGATGGGTCCATAAAGTATACAAACTGAAAACATAGTCAGCCGGTAAAACCCTTACCGGGAACTGCTGAATGAGCAACGGATCCCCGTGTTAGTTTAAGCAGGCTACAGCCACTTGCGGCGGCTGGTGCGGGGGTTGCGTCAGCGAGCCCTTTTCCTCGTGGTCGTGAGAGGACCCTACTGATCATGCCGTGTTCGGGTTAAACCTTGCCCTTTTCAATTGCTCTAAAAAAAAATATATGCACCTGATCCACAGCAATAGAAAAGTAGCTATTCAATTAAGGAGCGATAATTTATCTTCTCCATTTCTGTTTTTATAGCTTGTAACCGGCGTATAGCTCATATACCTTTATCGATGAGATTTTGACCTGGGAATATCATAAAATGATTCCAGCTTTACAAGGTCATTAATAACTGAATACTGAATCAACCTTGTGTAGTAGATTATGTTTTCAGCTGTTCCAGACACGTTTTTTATGATGATTCTGAATCCAATGGGTGCTGCAGACGAGGAACCCTGCATAAGCATTTTTTGTAGAAACGCAAAAAATGGCCACCAAAACACACAAAGAAAATCATCTGTGTTCACTCAAAAGTTGTAATTTTTGAGCCTGTCTCCTTATAACATTCATTGTGACCAATTAACAGATGATTCTGTAACCATGTAATCTATGAATTAATATGGCCGCCAATGTTTGTTGTGATCTATCTACTTTTGACTGCAGGTTGGTAATTTTAAAGCTATTCTCAAAAATGTATCTTTTTATTTAAAAAATTAATTAAACCAAAGAAATTCTTGTGGAATTCCTCATTATAGAATCCAAAATGGCTTCAGATACTCTGAGATGGTTGATAACTATTAACTCAACCATGATCTAACTAGTACTTGAAGGTTTGTGTAGTATCCCGGTAAGCAATCGATCAGTTTACATATTCATTAGGTAATCCAGTACGCGATAGCATAGCTCTAGACATTGTAAGATGCATCATCCAAGATAGCTGCATTGGCATTTATTAAGCGGCGAAATACCTGATCACTAATAGTCTGGAGATAGTGTCTCTTTGTTTTTGGTTTAAGGCGTCCATTGGCTCCCATATTGGGACATTTGATAAATAATAACTCAATGACACGTAAAGTTAGTCTTGTGATTTTTATATATCTACTTATTATCTGTCAGAAGTACTGAGATACAAAGATCAGATGCTTTATTGTAGTGGCAGCCATCTCAGTGAATCTCTTCATAGGTGATTAATGATTCCACATCATTTTTTTAATTTTCCAAAATGGGTGTTTTAACTGGACAGGCCAAAAACAAATTCAGTAATTAACAGAAAGTTTTAGGTTTTGTTGGCCGTTTTTGAATTTTTGCGTTGCTTTGGAAATTTGCACCCAGCGGATTCAGAGTCAGAGAGGAAAACCTGGTCTAAAAACCGTTGAAAAACATAACATTATAATAACAATGTCACAGTGATCGTAGCCTGGACTAAAACGATGTTTTTCAAATATATCAGTGATGCTCAACTCATGACAAAATGAAGACTGATGAAACGCTATTATGAAAACCCCTTGTATTTATTAGCTCCATTCAAAATGTCAACGAATTTACTCTTCTGGTCGCCGTCAATCATTGACGATTGGATACCATCTTGGCCGGTACTGAACTCAGTTCTGTCCATTCCTTATGTTGTCAAACCATTATTTGACGTCCCTCTATCATTATCCTCCAATTCCCTTCTATGAACTGGCGTTGATAGATAGAGCGTTTGACCAATATATTTGAAGATGTATGTTAATTGTAGGTGAGGTTTGACTTTTTAACTAGCTATACCAGATTTATTATCTTCACTTCCCATCTCCTCCTGTGACCAACGTCGAACTCGCTTTATGGCCACCGCTCCTACCAAAGAACCAAATCATATAAGATGCTGTTTGCCTAGAATAGAGACCTCCATGTCCAAATCAAGGTAGAAGACACTTTAACTACATCGACTAGAGTCACTCAACAAGATTTATACCTGCCAAATTTTACAAGCAAGAAGACTTCCTGGCGTGGGGTTGTAAACTCTATCTCGATTGCGACTACAAGATAACGAAAGCTAACGGTTCGTTCGGGTGATCTCAACTTTTTAGGTAAGTCGGGAGGACGAGGCTGTGGATCAACAAATATCTCTATAAGCTTGGGCCTCTGGAGGATGTTCAATAAAAGACTGTTGTGGAGTGGTCTTTATTTTGGTGCGGGATAGAGCGTTGCCAATACTTCTGAAGATGTATTAATTGTAGGTGAGTTTGCTTTCACTCAACAAGATTTATACCTGCCAAATTTTACAAGCAAGAAGACTTCCTGGCGTGGGGTTGTAAACTCTATCTCGATTGCGACTACAAGATAACGAAAGCTAACGGTTCGTTCGGGTGATCTCAACTTTTTAGGTATAAGTCGGGAGACGAGGCTGTGGCATCACAAAATATCTCTATAAGCTTGGGCCTCTGGAGGATGTTCAATAAAAGACTGTTGTGGAGTGGTCTTTATTTTGGTGGTGTTCGTTCCTGCGTTTTAAAATCCATCACAATTCCCATTGATTTGCGCACACTTTAATTGGAATTGAACTTTGAGCTATTCTCGCATCCGCATAGGCTTAAAATATAGGATTGGGATTTAAAAATACCACAAATTTCGATTTCTTTAAATAGATATTAATAAGAAAAAAAGTATAGGGAACAAACAAGTATTCCGGGGCAAGTATTCTCTTTAAACCAAATTGTGCTTCTTTTCCCGCCAACCAAATCCACCCCTAAAATAGAACGAATTCAATTGTCTAAGCTTTATAATGAACATACAATGCTTGTAGAGAGCAATTTTTGAACACTCAAATCCCAAAAGTTGCCATTACAGAACTAGAACATCGCATTTCTAAGAAGGCACGCTCCAGATGAAACCCAGAAGGGGCATTCATCAATTCGACAAAGCTTACCCGGTAATGTAAACTCAGTCTGTCATTCTGTATGCAAGTAAAGCTTTCAAAGTGGCACGGTTTCAATTAGTTGGGGATGTACAGGCTAAATGCCAATAATTTAATTTTACGGTATATCGATATGAGTGTCTTGGTCGGCCTGAATTTCCAAGAGCTTCCAAGTAGCAGTGAAATTGAGAGCTATGAACAATAAGGCATCGACCCTTTCAAGCCCTCGCTGCCACTCGGGTGTTGATATGCGGGGATTGCCTAAAACCTGGAAATCGGTCGGGTCGGTCTGCAAATGTTATTATGTTTCTCAAGCGAGGCATGTTAAGCGTATTATTTCGGGTGAAATAGCTTCACAACAAACAAACAAACTTGCATGCATTGGTATTTCCAGAAAATACACGCACACCCTTCCATTTTTATTATTTCACTTCTGACCATTGGGGATCCGGAAATTTCAAAATAAAGGGTGTTTGGAATTCTAGATATTCCCTGAATTTTGGAGAGCATCCTAGGACAAGCTGAAAGGAATCCCGGAAGGTTCGGGCTGAAGAGCTTGTTTCTATATGGACACACAATCGATTTTCAGTATATTCATCTACTTGGATCACGTAGATTGAATTGATTGATTAGGACCACTCTCAAACCAGTATTTATAATCACACATACCTTAAAAGTGAAAATAAGGCAAATTTCAATTACTGATGTTCAGGATAAAACACAAGCTGACTTTTGTATTGGTAGTAAGTGTAAGAGGAAATCGCAAATTTGGATACTAAAGAAAGGGTTTTAAGCTTTGTTAAACTCTTTCAGATGGGAAATGTTTAAAGCTAACCTTCCGCACCTTCGCAATATCTAATAAAACAAATATCGAAATGAGCTAAACTAAAGTGCATTTGACATAATGAGGGTACATGACAACACCATCTTGCGGCAGTGCCTTCCCCACGTGCCCCAGAGCTACCAGTTTCATTGGAAATTATTCATTGTATCTTTCCTAGTCATACCTGTACAGTCATATATCGTATGTACCATTTATCAAACACAACTGAACATCAGAAAGTGTGACTTTGGCATACGGCAGGGTGACAAGACCAATCGCGCCCGGTTAGTAGGGATAACTGTGTATTTAAAATAAGCCTGTTTTTTCAGTGTATTATCGCAATGTACATTCGCATCAATGGTACGCCACTTCACGTTTTGGAGTAAATGACCTGCCAGAACTCGGGTTTTTTTCGGGTTTGTTTTCTCGTGCAACCTAATTCATGACAGGCCACTCGATCATTTCGTGATTCATTGCCTCGTCCCTCAGAGGTTGAAATTCATAAATCATTTCACCCGTTGTCACAAGTATAATCTTATGGAGATTCCGATCCAATGCTCAGATTTTTGTTGAAACCTGTCAAATTATTGCATCTGTGCTGAACAGAAAATGCATTTTAACTCTTTGCGTGACAGCTCTGTATACAATTTTGGGTCAAGTTTTGGTGACCCCTATAGAACGTGTAGACCGTTGATACATTTGCACTCTAATTATGTAGCATTATCAAACAGATGATCAATTTGATACCATTCAACAAATTGCGCAGCGGCATTGGGTAAGTTTGATGACCTTGAAACTTAAAGCAATATTAGCCATAATTAAATATAAATGACCAGGGCGCCATTCCTTTCAAAATTTGGAAGATTTTTACACGGTTTCATTGGTACTGGCTAGTAACTATACCTGTGAATTTAAGCTCGAAAATGCCTAATGTATCACCAACGAAGGATTTTGTACTAGAATAATTATTATCGGGGGATCCCCGATAATAATTCAACGGCTGCTGGAAACGGCCTTCCAAGTTGAAATAGCCAGTAAAATAGCGCCATGTCGTGTCGACGCTCATCCATTAGTTGTTTGAATAGTTCGGGGGAGCAATTCAAGTTCGAGGTTATTTTCTCGAGGGGCACTATTTATCATGGACGACATAACGTAACATTTCCAGCTCTGCCGTTAATCCAATCTGGACGATCCCAATTCTAATTACGAAATCGTTTATTTTGTGATAAATACGCCTGTTTTAGCATTCTCGTTCGCAGGTATAGTTTCTCTAGACAATTCCAACGTAACTTGCAAAATATCAATTTTGAAATTGGGGCGCTCCTTCAAAAACTGTGCCAATATTGCTTTAATGGGCTGTACCTGTTCTATACCATGGACCTAGTAGATACTAAAGGTCAGAACCTAGAAAAGTAACCTGTTTGAATTTTAAAGGATAAGCATGGATTTGCTGAGCTGAAACATCGAAAATCTAAAAATTCCTATTTGGTATTGTTGTTACTGGCAGGATGTGCTAACGTAACCTGCGAGTGTCTGAATCCGTGTATTAAAGACAAATCAGTACTTTTTAATCTAATTCGTGTTATTTCTATACTGCTATGAAAATTCCGACTCTAATCCAAAAAGCCCTTTCCTTTGAATATCCTAGATTTTAAGCATGACCATGACCTGTGGGCAGTTTTGCTTCTGAGAGATTTTGGCCCAAAATTTGCTCCAGGACCAGCTGCTCCAGGACCATAGCTTCCTGGAGCAGTGGTCCTGGAGCAGTCTGGTCCTGGAGCATAAATAATCTGGAAAAATATTCTCATCAAATATGCCCAGGAGGCATATTGAATACGCAAATGGTCCCAGGATCATATGGCAATATGCTCCTGGAGCTGTGCGGGAAATATTCTAAGTCAAATACTGCTCCAGGAGCATATTGCATGCTCCCTGACGCATTTCGTATTCAATATGCTCTGGAGGCAATTTGACTAGGAATATTTTTCACAGATGATTTATGCTCCAGGACCATATGCTCTCCAGTGACACTGCTCAGGACCATATGCTCCAGGAGCATTGGTCCTGGAGCTGGTCCGGAGCTATTTCGGGCAAAAATCTCTTAGAACGTGCAGTTTGACCTCAAATGCAAACATTATTTACTTTGCATTATTCTGTACTGGTGTCAACCGCAATCATCTGTTTAGTGTAGATTTCGGACGCCATTTGACTGTATGTCTATTGCGGGAGATGGTATGACAATTTCCTCACCTACTTCATTTTTCGCTATTCCGTTTATATAACATGGCAATTGTACACACCATACCTGATTGTAAGTTTTAAAAATGCATTTCCACATTTTTTTTATTTTCTCGTATTATCGCTGCTAATCCTTAAACACAATTTGACCTGATTTCATATTTACTCCTCACTGTTAAAATATCCGTAAAGTTTTAACAAAATACGAATTTTCCATCAAGCATAAATAGTTATTCTACTTAGTGAATTAGAACAAACTTCATCACCAACAATACCACACGCATGATACCTTCTAGTAACCCACAATCGTGTACATCTACCCAAACTCATGTTAAAAATAAGTTCGATTTATTTTATCATAATAAAAAAGTGCCAACGTTTTCATCCGTTATTTAGAGACTGATAATTTCGAACGTAATCAATTGCCGCTGAGAACCATGCAATTTCACGATTTTCCTTAATTTCAAATAATCTACTTATGCTAATAATGTTAATGCTAATAACGTTTATGCTCATATAATAATAATAATAATAATATATATATATATATATTATCGATATATATATATATAATTCTTTATATATATATATATATCTCCTATATATATCTCTCTCTATATCTCTCTCTAATATAATAGATATTATATCTATAATAATAATACTAACTACTGACAACTTTAAAATGATACTTAAGGGAACTTGAATTATTCATTAGGCTATAAATGACTCTTCTTATTATTTCATTAATTTCATATCCTTTGTTTATTCAGATTACCCTTAATTTGCATAAATTAATATTCATATCCTTTGTTAAAAACGGAATAACGAGGCCCTAATAATACTTTGGATTAGGGGGACCCGGAATTTCGCCCTAACGGTCTTAATTAGTGCATAACAATAAGCATATTCTCCCTAACCTATCCTAGATTAAGCTTATACTCATCCTAACTATTGGAAGTAATTGGTTCGTTCAACTACGCTTGCACTGCGCAGTGGCGTGCCCGATATATCGATCACTTGCGGCAGCAACTCAAAACTTAACTGCTGCCTTTTTTTGCTGTTAAAATAAATTAACTCGGTTGCAGTACGCATGCAGAACAACGGGACAGAGAACGAATTCGAGCACTGCAATTTACCGCAACGCACGTTGCAGGTTGCAGTGTAGTATGAACGACACCTTAGGGGAAATATTAACCATTCAATTAGTTTATAATGAACTCTTTTTGTTAGTTTATCCTTTGTTCTTCCCTTCATTTCCATAAATTACTATTCATAATCCTCATTTCAGAATAACTCAAACACTGGCTTGTCCTTAAGGGGACACACAGAATTTCGCCTGAACCCAACTTCGTACATAACACAATATTTCCCCTTAATGCTGAATTAGTCAATATTAATCGTTTGATTAATGACCGAGTGTATGTTATTCAATGAAAGATAGGAGCGCTAAGGCTACCAACTCATTACACATGCACTTCTGAAGAGGCATGGTATCCTCACTCAGAATCCCCATGTTCTTCGTCACTTTCACCCGAGATTCATTACAAGCCGCCCCAATGCCTGCACCCTTATTTGTTAATACGAACATTACTAAATTGCCGCACCTTTTAATTCTTGGAAAAGAAAAGACCTGCCACCAGCTAGTAAATAAAACGTCTGATATTACTCTCTAATATTTCTATTCAGATTTTCCCCTGCTCCACTCACCGTCTTTGCTCTCAAATCAAAACAATAATCTCGCTCTAAAGCCTTCTGGCAGGCAGAGGCCATGTATGTATCTTCATGACGTTGATCTATCAAGGAGTATTATGCTTTTAACAGATATCCCGGGGGAACCTCGCTGTGATTTTAGGGAATAAGGGGAAAGGAAGGGGGGTCGTGATCCATAACTCAAAACAAAAACAGGTTGTGCTGGGCACCAAGTATGCCCCGCGCAATGGCCGAATTTTTAAAACATCCGAAAATAGCCCAAGAATTGAGAAATAAAATAACATTTTTCCAAACAAAACATGCTAGTGTATGTGACTTTTTTATTGAACAACTGATGCGTATTCTATACTCTGTTCAAGTTTACTGTAGTATCTAAATAGTCGACTCCAACCATCGTAATGATGCAGTGTAAGGAAAATTGTCAAATTTTTGAATATGCAATGAGATAACCAGGCACTGCTGGCACTTCGCCCAACTCGCCTGATATTTGATCCACTTAAACACGGGAATAGAACTTTGTACAGATCCAATAGAAATTGTATAAAAAAAAACACTCGAACTACTATCTATCTCAAACTGTATCAACATTTTACTTACACAAAACCCTATTTTGTGTTTGTCATTTTTGAAATATTTTTTTTAGAATGTTTTCATCACACCATTTACGTAATTTTAGCAATGTTCATCATTTTCAATTTGTCGATGAAATTGTGTGACAAGGGCTTCTTCAGGTTGTCAAGTTATTCAACACTAAGCCTCGCGCTCCCGCGCGGGGCAAATTAACCTTAGCTCTTCCAAATGGGTAAACAAGTGATACATTATATGTGCCAAGGTAAGTGAAAGCTGAGCAAACTTGAAGCCTAATCAGAGGGGAAATTAATTACTAATTAGTAGTGATCGTTCTCTGTAAACATGCGTTTAAAGGTTATATTTGCCCGGGCGGTTTCTCAAGTTTTATTTTAGTTTGGGTAGGGATGTGCTACCGAGAGTCAGGAAGTAGATCCAATCTAAAGCCAATTTTTTGCCGAAAAAGGACATAGCTATACCCGAGATGCCACTTTTGGGCAAACTTAACACAATTGCCCATTTGTCTCAAAATTTTGACCATTGTAGCAACAATTTGGACAAATTGGCTTCAGATTGAGGAAAATCGGACTAATTTCAACAAATTTTAATTTTATTTGCCGATTGAGGAAAGTGGAAAATATTTCCGACAAATTTGACATACAATTTGACAAAACCCCGACCATGCCCCTAGACAAAATTGGCCATGAAAGGGTCATACACTGCAAATTTGCTGCTAAGAACACTGGACGCGTAGGAACGTGTCGCAGTGTTGACAAAAGGTGTTCGTAGAGAACACTTACAGAACACTTGCAGAACGTGTCTTCAATGGTAACAGATTTTTAAATTCACCTGCAGAAAAGTGTTCTTAGGTGTCGGGATGTGTTCTTTAGATGTCAAGAACATTACTGAAATGGACCAATTGTTTGCGGCAAGTCCCTCATTATCCACAGGCCCCGTATGGCTCATTTGGTTGTACCCCCCGGAATCATTGGGGGAGAAGGGGCAAATATGTCAAGTAGAAAAGCTTGCTCATGATATGCTCGCGTCCCACCCCTCTCCCATCCCTAGATTCGGTTTCTGTCACTTTAAATTCCAAAGATTTAAAAATTAATTTTAAAGGATTATGGCAAGTGCCAACAATTGTTCAGATATAAATTTTTATTAGCTTTAACATAAATGCAGTGCTGCACTGTGCATGCAGAGGCAAGCACTATTGAAAAAACTGTGTTTAGCAATTAAACCCGGGGGCACTCACATATGAAATGGAGCATTTCGGTGACAGAGGACTGAAAAATACAGGGGTCTTTGGGTGAGAGACAGCCAAATTGCCACAAAATAATGGGTTTTAGTGACAAATTTGCAAAATTTTCAAAAAAATGGGGTCTTTGGGTAAGATTTTTACAAAATTTTCTAAAAATTAGAGGCCTTTGGGTGAAAATTCAATTCCAAAAATAGGGGTCTTTGGGTAACAGTTGTCAAATTTTCACAAAATATGGGGGTTTTAGGTGAAAAAAGGGAGTCTTGGAGAATAAAGGTATGATTTTACATACGCGTCACTTCCAAGATGGGAGTGTCCCCCCCGGAATTAAACGCATTTCTAAACACCGTTCTTGCTGTCACTTTGCAAACATGTACAAAAAATCGACTTGAAATCATGGTGGGATCATAATATCAGGCTTACTGGCCATTTCATCATTAGAATGTAGTGAAAATAGGGCGAGAAGGAACCCCATCGGTTTCATGATGACGTCAATGGGATTGTATTCATTACCGTCCAGGGTCTCTTTTAATATGTTTAAAGGCGAAATTCCTACAGCAAAGAAATCCGCGGCGAATCCCAGGAATTCATTTGCGTTCGATTTTTATATGAATGGATTTCACGTTTTTAATGGAAAATGGTTTTATGGCTATCAGTATCAATTGAAGTCGCATGTGTTACCAAAGATATATCTTTTGGGTTTTGTGAAAATGATAGGTTTCTTACCTGTGCACCTGATTTTAGTATATTAAACAGAATTGGAATTAGTCCTGAAAAATCAGAAAACCTTAGATTCGATATACCCGATTAGCTCGACAAAACTCTAATGGGGTCACGTAACATTTCGCGGCAAGTGTTGTCTTTTCTCCTCAGCAACTGCTTGATTCTCTGCCTGAGTGTTGTCTTGTCTGTATTGTTGTGGGGAGTTTCCGTATTACCTGACCCCTCTGACGCACTTTTTTTGACACACTTATCTTATCATCGGAACTGGAAACCCATCAGAAATAAAGCAGAGGTTTATTCTGTTACGGTTCCGAATTCATAAGTGTATCAGAAAAAAGTGTGTCAGATGCATCAAGTTTACGGAAACTCCCATTGTTTTGTCTCTTTTGTGTAAAGTCACTCTGGGTTTTTTAGGCTCATGGAGCTAGTGCGCCAAGAAATCCCATTTCAGACGTCGCCATTGGTTTATAACACGTAAAAGCGAAATCATGACGAAAAATCTACTTTTTATATGTTGTCAATGAAATTTTTCCTTATTCCAAAACCATTGGGAGTTGAAGAATCAACTCCACTGGAGGGTTATTTCTGATTTTGTTTGTATTAATAACGAAGAGGACGTATGTAGGCATGGGAACCCCATGGCCCACCCCACAATCAAGCACTCAAATTGGTTTTATGGTTTGCACTCCGTATTGCTGTACAAAAACGTGTTGTAAACTTTATAAATGTTTCAAGACGCTAATTTTATACAGTGTGTCCCCCCCCCCAAATAAAAAACCGCAACACTTGGTGGCACCGCCATAATTTTTGAACAAAAAACACATTACGACTGTTCTTGTTGTAAGGTAATGTTCCTGAACATCAATAGACTAGTGATAGAGTTACATAAGTCATAGTTTTTAGATATGACCCCAACAATCAAGTAACCTGCCAGAGCCATTTTACAAAAATGAGGAGCGGTAACTACAAGAGGACCAAAGAACCAGCAGTGCCAATACAATTTTGATTGCAATCAACGTTTAATTGGCCCACATTTTTGCAGAACAACTGTTACTGGACAAATAACTGTTTACTCATTATTATTTCAACGGGTAATGAGAAGCATTTATTTATTGGTGACGATATAAAGATAACCAATGACTAATTCATCGACTAACTCCACGTTATACATAAAAATTAGAAAAGCGTTTTGGCTCAACTTGCTTGTTATTTCTGAACTTTAGTAAAGTACAACATGTTTTTCAACACAACTTGCATTACAATATCAATTTTGGGTTAAGATAACTCTTTGTGTGCTGTCACAAAACTATAATTGATTAGCTCTAATCAATGCTACTTGTGACATACAGGTGTTTGATGATCGTGTTAAATTGTTTTATTAGGCGTTTTACCATGGAAACATGCATATTTAATGTTCATTTTTTGCAGCACTCGTCATTAACAAGGTAAAATGATGTTGGACTTACATATTAGATTGGTACTTTATCCCCTCACAAATTCCGTGCCGTATCTTTGCATTACTAGCGCCTCAATTTGGTAAAATGGGTCCGGCAGGTTACTCCGATTCTGGTGTTTATACCTTAAAAATCATTGAATCTATTTTATGAAACTTTCAGGGATATTAGCTAACAGTCCTCCATGTAATCTTCATTACAACAAAGAACAAGTAGTCATGTGCTTTGTTCAAAACTACGGCACCTGGCACTAAGTGTTTGCGTTTTTTTAAGACACCTGGTAACAGGCTTCCCATTAATTTTCTTTATTAAAAAAAACGCTACCCAATTTTATAACTCGCTACGAAAATAATGTCGCAACCACACGGGCCCAAGTATTGCAACATGTAGAAGAACGATTTCCTAATCACAAATTGCTTTCAGATTGTACTGGTTCTAAGCTATGACATGACGTAATGAACCAAAGGGTTGTGTTTTTTTATCTGATGTGTTTGTTTCCCCAGAATCCAAAGCCGCGGACCTAATCGCTCCTCAACCATCCTGGCTTGTTAGCTAATTGGTAAGACGCCGTGCTAGTACTAACGAGTTCCTGTTCGATTCGCGGTCCAAGCGCACATGGTTTTTTTTGTTTCCTACTCACTTGTGTGCGCTGGCTATATCCTAGGGAATAATTTCATTTTTTTTACCTTATTTTTAACTTCTACTTTACTTGTTTTACACTTTACTTACTTTTTCAATCCCTTATAGACCGTATTCAATAGCCAGCCATGTTGGGTGGACAAGATTCACCTGTCAATGATCCCTGTGCAATCGCTAAAACATGGATCGATTTTACAGGTGAATGTATGTAGTCCTGGAATGTATGCATCTGTCACCAAGAACATGTTCTGGGTGGGCTGACGTATGGCACGCCCAACGTATCAAATCATGGCGAATTTCCCTCGCATGTCGAGTTTCACGCGCTGTGTATCGAGTTTTCCTCGCCATCTTCAGTTTGCCTATTTATATTGGTATTTACAGCGCTTCTGTACAGTTTTTGCCCTCTATACCGATTTTTTTGCTCTCTATATGTGAGTTTGACATAAATCATGACCACTTTTTCCCTCATTTCCCAAAAAAAATCAATTCCGCATGCCGATTCAAAACATGGCGATTTTTCCCGCGCATTTCGAGTTTCACGCTCTGTGTATCGATTTTTCCTCGCCAATGTCGAGTGTGCACGTTATATTTCGATTTTACAGCGCTATCTGTTCCAGTTTGCCCTCTCTACATCGAGTTTTGCTCTAAATATGGTGAGTTTGACATCAATCATGTCCAGTTTTTCCTCATGTCCAGAAATAAATCATGCCGAGTTTCAAATCATGTCGAGGTTGCGCATGTTGAGAAAAAATCATGTGGCCATTTGCACATGTGAAAAAAAATCATGTCCCGTTTTTTAAACTCGTCATGATTTATTCTGGCATGATTTTTCGGACATGATTATGAAACTCGGCACATCGAGTTCAAACTGGATAGGCCGCGCTGTAAACTCTCGACATATAGCGGGGTAAACTCGATATAGAGCGCATGAAACCCGACATGCGAGGGAAAACGCGCCATGATTTGATACGTGATCAAATCATGGCGAGATTTTCCGCGCATGTCGAGTTTCACGCGCTGTGTACGAGTTTTCCTTCCTCGCCATATGTCGAGTGTGCAGCTTATATGTCGAGTTGACAGCGCTATCTGTCCAGTTTGCCCTCTATAATCGAGTGTGGCTCTCTAT
>JAMKCH010006604.1:0-32773 GCA_023653785.1 Ophioderma brevispina | reverse complement strand
TAGTAAAGAAATGTTGACTTAAAAATACCATATTTCTAATATACGATATATGGATGTTTCAATGAAGTATCAGGATATAAAAACAACCAGCATTTATTTCATTAACGTTGTTATTACTTACCTTTGACACTACAAAATATCATCAATATACTGATCAGGGCATTGGAGAAATAATGCATTCTTATATAAATACACACAATACTACTAAGGTTTTATTTGTTTATCAAAATGGGTCACCTGGTATTAGAGATTGGCGCAAAACGATTTGAACATCCCGGCCAAACAATGGCATAAATCCTTCAGTCATTAAACTGACCATTTATAACTTAATGCATCAGTTTCCAGTAAGCCGATTCGGTACAGGAGCTTTGTAAACCGTGGTCACAATATGTTTGTAAGGGCCCAACAAATGGCTAGTTTCCCGGGTAGTGTCTGCATTGCCGGGGTGAACCCCATATCAATAACCACATCGTCTAAAATAGGCAAGGAGTCTCACGTAATTTGAAATCTACAGTAGGGCTCACTAAGCCAGTTTGTCGATGCGTAATGGCGTTACTCTATTCGCGATACTCAAACCACAAACTCTCTTCTCTGTCGTCCTCCACGAATTCCAAATCACACACCCCATCTACAGTTGTGTACTCTAATCTCTAACAAAAGCCATTGGTCACATCAAATTCACAACAACACTCAGACTGCAAAAGAACAGAAATAAATAGCGAGAAAAAAATCATGATGTCGCAATGTATGGTGTCCCATCACCTCCTATTCCCCATTTTAAAACAGAAATGTTCTGTTATTCTTAATTTTAGTTTTCACATTTTTATTCAACTAAAAACAGTGAAACTAAAAATTCTACTGGAAAACTAAAATTCAAAAGGGGAAATGGGCGGTGAGGTGACATCTTATACACATAGTCGTGTACAGAGTACAAAATGGGGAAGGTTTGGTGTAGGTCAGTTAAACTGACTTCACACATCTGCCCATCTGAGATTTTTTTCTGACACACTTGTGAATTCGGAAACTCTTTACGGAATAAAGATTAGATTTAAAAACGAGTACTCATACGTGTGTCAGAAAAACAGTGTGTCAGATGGTAAGTTACGGAAATCCCAGGTTTAGGGTTGGAAGCCCCAGCAATGGCGGATCAATTCTGATCATCACTTAGCTGGTCAGATTTTTCTATATCCCTTTTATACCTGAATTAAGGTCAAATTCGAGAAAGCCTCATGATAAAGACCCAGACCCCTAGACCCACCCAACACATGGACTCCGTCATATCTCTGGTTTCAACCATATATTTTTTTTTTCATGAGTAATATTAGGCTTCAAGTTCTTTTTTTGTTTAACGCGAACAATTCGGCGGGGATTCGTATATAATCTTCTCATTTCTTGTATCATAAACACTGGTCAATTTTAACACAAGAATCAATAAATCAAATCTCAAAATTGAGTTTAATATGTGAATAGCAAGGACGTTTTTATTGCACAATTTGCTTGTGCGACGGATATATGGACGGTTGACGCTAGTTTTGATTATTTGGCCTGTAAAACAGGTGTGTTTGGACACAGTTCGTGAATGTTCTGTCACGAATAAGCTTAAACTGAACCCATCTAATGTCTAGCCATATACTTTGGTAAAAATGACCCCGGCGTTGGTTCGACCTGCAAATTTCTAAACCCCGACCTTGGCAATTGTTAGAAAGTAATCTTGCAAATGACTTTAATGGCACGATCAGGTTGAGAATATACTCCAAAGCTAATGCATGGCAACATGTTTCTTTTACAAAGCTGAAAGAGGCGGCATTTAAATCGGATGAATAATATCTGTGAATAAGGCTCCTTTTTATATCGATAGTTTTTAGTTTATTAGGACCTAAGCAAATAATATCTGGAGGGTGTGCACCAATTTGGGTAGTGCCATTTTTTAAAAATCACTATGGCTGCTTCCAGTCCAAAATCACAAAAAAATACCTTAAGTATTTTTTATAGGAGACAATATTTTGCGGTACTCGGTGTGTTAGCACGAGAAGCTGGTACTAAGGTAATTTGGTCATTACATGCCTCAAAAATCCAATATGGCTGCTCAAAAGTCAAATGAGCGCTCGGAATCATTAAAATGATTTAACCTCCTCCAGTATACTATTATGATATGCAGAAGTAATTCCTAAACAATAAAACATGTTCGACAAGGTGTTCAAAATTGTTACCATGAACACAATCTGTAGGTGTTATTTTAACGTCACCTCCAGAATGCATTTCGAACGCAACCAGACATGTCAAGTGTTCTCACATTTGCAGTATAGAGGCTTGTATCTAGTGTGTATATGTATGTTTTATGCTTTACACTTATGAGATATATGATTTGGTCACTAGAAACCCCTTATTTGGCATTTCTCTGTAATCGACATATTTTTATATTCAAGATGGCAGCCAATATAGCCGCTTTAAAGATATTAAAAACCTTATTTATATTATATTAATGTAGTTACATCAACTAATTATTATTATAAAAATGTAATTGAAGGGTATGGGACATAAAAAGTATTTGGACAATTGACATCCTTATCTGGCATTTTTGTTTCGTTAACATGCAAAAATGTGAGATGGGAGCCAATATGGTTGGCCTTTTAGCTTCTTTTAAAACCTATAAATTACGATCCATCTGTATTGTATTTAGTTATAGAATCCAAAATGATATTTAAAGTTTAAACTAAAGTATGAGATCTATGTCTTGGAACATCACAAACTCGTATTGGTATTTTGTTTTGACGACATGCTTAAAATTAAAATGGGCGGCCCAATTGATATGAATATATTGACCAATTTGTAGGTTTTAAAGATCTTGAACGCAGTTCATATTGGCTGCCATCTTTATTGGTGAGCATGTTAACACACTTCGAATGCCAGATATGAGTTCCTACTGGGTATAGAGCCTAGAATTATGCCTCTATCACAAATACTTGATGAGTTATGGTCAATTGGATGATTTCGGGGCATATTTGATTTCGGGGTGGCCATATTGGATTTGATGGTAATGTTGTGATCAAATCACATTAAAATCTGTTCAGTAGATTCCTCGGGTTTTAAAACCTGCATATAGATCATAAAATTATGGCCATTTGAATGAATTTGAGAGTGGCCTCATTAACTAAATCGATCGATAGAAAAAGTCTGTACTCCATTTCCACCCTGCACCCACAATTCCTCCTGACTAATTCCCCTAAAGGCAAACGATATAAGTGTAACTGCAAAACCAAAACATTTAAGACACGCCCAATATCATTCATGGCTGGCCCGATTTAATTATATGACATTTTCATCTTGATCCCGGGAGCAATAGCATTCAATTCCAAAGGTGGATATAATGCGTGAACAAAAAAAAAATGTAGAGAAAGTCTAGCTTTTTTTCAAACAGGCGATGTAGGGTATGTTTTAGTCGGTGGAATTGGAAATACGTGTTTAGGGTGCATTTTGTAAGTCCATGTTCACGCATCATATCCAACTTTGAATACAAGTGTCTCCCCGGGATCTTGCTGGAATGACATTGACCCCAAACACCCCGCGCTGATAAGCTTAATACATGTATTGGTCGACCAAAATGGGGAAATTTTGTCTGGCACAGTCCTTTCACTCTTGCAATATTTAGGCGTGTTCATGAACTAGGTAACTATAATTATGATATTGATTTAGCTAAGCTTAATGTTGAGGGTGTGAACTTAAATGTTAGCATATGATGGTGTGTGTGTATGTATGTGTGTCCATGTTTGTGTGTGTTCGCGTGTGTGTGCATGTGCGTGTGTCCGTATGTCTTACAAGTAAAAAAAAAAGCAAAAAAAAGATTTAATTAAACTCCGTCATTTGGGACCCGATAAGCTAATTGATATGTATATTTCCCCCCTAGAGTTTGTTGATGTCTATCTATTTGTCTGTCTATCTGTCTGTCTGTCCGCCTTTGCAGCCTTCAAATTTGCTGGGTGTGTGTAACTGGCCTGAGCCAGAGCAAGTTTCCATTTCCAGGGATGCGCTTCCTATCCTCTGAAAGTTACGGCCAAGTAATCGCAAAAGCCTGGTAATCGCGTAACCCGCGTAATTGCCTAGTACAATACATATGGGGAATTTTCAGTTTACAGTTTAGTTTGTAATCACAGTAATGCTCTGTGCAAATTAAAAGCTGTTTTGGTAACAACATTTTACAATTGCAGTCAAGTAGTATCAATACGTGCGCAAGTAGTTTCCCTGCACTGAGTCGTGAATTGTATCATTAATACAGTGCATGTTCAGTGACCTGATACTAACAATCAGGCACCGTGCAATGGCGAAAGTAATGCATCATTATTATTCAGTCATATTTCCTGATATATAAGTGTTTATGAATATAGGCTACTCACACTGTTTTAGCCAACCTACCCCGATATGTCAAGGATACTGCCAAACCTAAAACTAAATAGCCGAATGCTCTAAAGCTGTTACGTCTCACTTGGTATTTTTATATTGCGAAGAAATAACATTTTAAAAAAAACCAATTCGTTTGTCAACATTGTGCAATTTCTTTTCTCCATTTGTTTCCAACATACATTTTATATCGTTTATTTCGTAAAACAAAACAAACCCAGTTCAAACACCGCGGCTCATCCCATTGCTTTTCGAATGTAGTACCCCATAGTGAAGTGCATATGAACGAAGCCCGTGTAGCAACCAGTTCGGATTTTTTAGGCCATGGTACATATACAATTTTTGGCCTTTTTATTAAATATTCGTCTCCAGACCTGGGGAGTATTTATTTTCATTCACTAAAAGTAAACATATTATTTTAAACAGAAAACTTGTGTCTCCACATGAAAGCAGCACATGATTTAAAAAAAATAATAAAATGTCAACATATCATTTATTCTTAGAATATTCAGTGACCAATGGATAACATAACCTCAACCATTCTCACAAGCGAACAATGGGGCTAATGAATACTCAATAATCGGCCCGGAACACAATTCACATTCCTTTTCATCGGTCCATTGTTATTATGCATGCATTGACAAATTTCGAATGATACGTCCTTGCTGCATTGGCGCGAGTTCTTGCCTCGTGCGCGATAAAAGAAATCTTGAGATTCTAATGTGGTGTTTCATTACTTGACTATAGGGCCCTTGCACGGAGGTAAATTAAATTGAATGGCTATGGACTTTTGTTTGTCCTCCAGATTATCCAGACATTAGCAGAATAATGGCATGCACCTGGTCACCTAACATTCAGCCTATTTCTACAGGTGATTCCTTTGTATTCTCTACATGCTTGCGTTGTTCTGGAGGCAGGTCCCTTCCAATATAAACCTATTGACCTGCCGTCAGCTCAGCCCTTTATGATAGTAATTTTTTTTTCGAAAAGAAATATGTGAAGGGACAAAATCATGAAAGAAAATCCCATGGCAAGGGTTGACCTAAATTGTGCATAACCTCCAAATCCGCAAAGTTTATTGTCTTTAAAACCATGAAAACCCTATTTCTATTCAATTTACCAAAAAGGCAATGGTATGCAGCGACCTACATTTTTAAAATCTGAGGAGGTGAGTAGGTGCCCTTTAAGTTAAGGAAGAGAATAAACTAGAGCTCTCAATACGGGAAGTTCATAACCCCTTATTGTTGCTTGACGCATACGCCCCGCAGCCGCGAGCAAGTGCTTTAAGCCTGCCTATTACTAAACCGGGGATCCGTCTGCTCATTAACGTCCACGGTCGGGTATGTAGCCGCTCTACTTTGGTTTTCAGTTTGTAGACTTATGACCCATCTTTTTCACAAATTCATGCGGGGCACTTGTAATATTAATTATTAAAGACATTTATACAGATGTTGAATTCTTAAAAGGACATTTTATTAGGGGAATAACAGCCAATTTTTGGAAAAAATAAGATTGAATGACCGTCAGGCACTTGATTGGTATTATTATTTTGCTTCGGGGGACCCATTCAGGTAAAATGACGTACGTATCCCGACATGGAAAAAACAACCGATTATCGTCATCTAAACGTCCGTCGGTTTTTAGAATCATAGGGAAAAGTACATTTTGTACTGTGTAGACATAAGAAACCGTGTCTTTTGGAAAATATAATAGACCTGGTCATAGGGCCACATGTACAACCTTGATTTAACATAGTCGGATTTATATATATCGGGTCGCCTTATCCCTGACACGTGACCTGTACTTGACACTGACACCCAAACTATTCTACTCGTTACCGTTTAAACTACAATACTGCAAAGCACAAGCATTCTGTATCTCCGTTGTCTCAGCGTAATCGATCAAGATTGTGGGTGGAGAAACTAATACGTTAAAGACTAGACGCATCAAACCCCCCACCCCGCAACCGCGCGCAAGTGGCTGTATACGCCTGCGAACTAACACATTGATCCGCTGCTCATCATCCACGGTATAGGATTTACCGCGACTTTGTGTTTTCAGTTTGTAGACTTAATGACCCATCTTTTTCACATTCCTGCGGGGCCAATTGATATAATTAGTAAAGACCCATATACAGATTGAATCTTAAAAAGGAATTTTCATGCGGATCACCAATTTTTGGAAAAAAACTAAAGATCTGATGACGTCACGGCACTGAGTGGTTTTATTATTTTGCTTTCGGGGACCCTTCAGTTTTAAAATGACGTACGTATACCTACAGTTGAAACAAAACAACGATATTCGTCATCGTACGTCGGTTTTTATCAGTAGGGAAAAGTTAAATTTGTAACTGTTTAAGACATAGAACGGTGTCTTTTGGAAAAATAATAGCCCTTTGGGCACTGGAGGGTCATGTACAGACCTTGATTTAACATAGCGGGATTTATTATCGGTCGCATCTGTCGCCCCTGAAGAGCAAACTGATCTCTGATACCATGACCCGTTGAACCTGGTACCTGACACGTGGCACCAAAACTATTCAAAAAATCACGTTACCCGTTTATAAACTCAATACCTGCAAACCGCACTTCCATTCTGTCATCTCTGTTGTCACATGCGAAATCGATCTAAGATGTGAGACATATACTTGGTTTCTGTACGGAGGGTAGACACGATCTTCCGATTTGGCATTGGGGATTTCCCCAAACGGTAATTTGTGAAACTGCTACACATGCATTTACTATGCATCTCCGGGTCCCCCGAGGACATAAAAACAATCAAATCATCTCTTAAACCTTTGTTCAAAAGATCTTTAGAAATGATCATATAATTAAGAAAAAAATAGGAAGTTCACATCAATCATGCTTTCTGTTAAATTACCTTGCATAACTCAAACCCAGAAACTCCCTTCAAAGGATCTCTTATCAAACATAATACCCTTGAACATACGCGCCAATGGCTAAGAGCCTATTCCCGCTCTTGTCAGGCGCATGTAGCGCAACCTGATAACTCTCATATCAAAACAGCCCTATTAATAATTATTAGACACCCCAAAACCATGCACTCCTGGATATCTTTTCAACATGTGGCAGTACAATGTAACCCACTTTGATATAGACGGGTAATTGTTTGCTCTTTCAATCAGTTTAAACATGACTGAATTTTTTGTTTTCATGGGGCATACTTTGCCTTGCCTATCTTTTTGGTTTCCTATTAATCAATCTCGCTTGTTGTGCAGGTAATTTGTTTCTCTTTGGATATGATAGCACCTTTGTGATCGGGGTTTTATACAACCCGTTCTCTTATCCAGAATACTTTTTGCTTTGCTTTGGTCATGTTGTATGTATATTATTAATCATTTTATGTTTCGTTATTTTGCAAGTATTCAATAATATTTTAGTATTATACTGGACCTGCAATACCTGTTGAGAAAGATCGGAAGTGTTTTTGGTTGAGTGTTGAATAATCATTAGCCTATTGTTCACATGGAGTTACGTGTACATCTGGGTCACTGTGACATCTGAAGTAACTTGAGTGACAGTTTATTTATTTTATATGTGGGGATACCTTTTCCTGATTTACATAATATTTTAAATTTTAGTGAAGGAAGTTAAGTGATCCCCAGCGCTGTAAAGCACCAAATCGTTAAAAATCGCGAACGTATCATGCCTATTTAAGGCGGAGTGGTACCTAAATGAATGTTCCTTTTTCCCCAGCATCGATTCGCAGTATTTGTTAACTCCATACTCATCACGAGTTTGTTATATAGGGTTCTAATGAGAATCATATCCTAGATGTTTTGGGAATAAGGTTTGCCATGGAGGTAGAAGGAAGGAAAATCTCTTTCACAAATCCCCCTTTGACCGATATCACGCCGCGCTCGTAAAACAGGTCGTAAACCTATTGTATTGGTACAATACCAACATGAGATCAATATTAGCGGAATGCATGTGCACCAACATTGCATCGATGTACATAGCTTAAGTAGATAGCGACATATATTGTAAGACATTGTGCATTTCTTTATAAAGCATTAACTTTCAGAATTTTAAAATTAAATCTGATTATGTGATTATTTTAAGATATGGAACGACGTCACCGTCAATCATCATTCAAGGTCAAAACAAGGTAATTTGGGGTCATTTGAGATCAGTTGAGGTTCATTAATAAAAGTAGGAATCGCATGTTCCTAAGGTGAGTTACATTGATTCTCGTTTTTACTCTGTTACTTTTCATCTTTTAAAAACTTGATGTTTTTGTTAACGTACAGTATTTCTTTCTAAAGTATTTATTTGGTAGACGAAATCTTGACTTGGGAAGAAAAATGCGGTCTCTAAACAGGACCCAAACTTACTGTGCCTGAAGTGCCGTGTGGTTTTTAATAATTTTGTCCGAAGTTGGCCACATTGTTAGTGAATAGACCCTTGGCGATGTTAAAATGACGTCCCATTGCCATCTTTACCTTCCACTCATTGTCAATATCATCGATGCAATGTTGCTTGCACAGATGCATTCAGCATTAACATTGGATCCTAGTACTTTTGTTATTATTTGCCCTATAATCAAAATCTATTTTAACTATTCATGTTTAGAAATTACCCAGATGAATAATTCTGTTTCAATGCAATATTCAAATAGTAGGCCTAGGGCTAGGCCTGGCCCATATCATTTTTTTTTGGCCATTTTTGGTTTTCAATCATCGTGGTGGGCAAGGGGGCTGGGGGCAACATTTCACAGAGCGGATACTGTCGGATTGAAGAAGGGGATTCGCATATAACTACTTGAGCAATTTTTTTTTGGGGGGAGAGCAAAGCACCCAAAAAAGTCAAAACCTCACTCATTAGATGGTCTTTGAACGTGGCAGCACCAGAAATGGTTTTTTTTTTTGGGGTATCGAGCAATAATGGCACACATTTTTTTAAGAGCGCCCCCAATTTTCAAAAGTTGATATTTTGGCAAAGTACGTTGGGAATTGTCTAGGAACTATACTGGGAACGAGAATGCTAAAAAGTGTATTTATCATAAAATAGCGATTTTGTCATTAGAATTGGGAATCAGATTGGACTTAACGCAGAGCTAGCTTACGTTTATGTCCGGCCATAATGAAATAGTGCCACTTCTAGAAGATAACCTCTAACTGACTTGCCGGAAACAATAAAACAATAATGGATGAGCATTATTTGAAAATTGGGGGCGCTCTCAAAAAAATTGTGTCATTATAGCTTAATAGAGCTGTAACTCGCTTTAACTAAAGGTGAGAACATAGACAAATATAATTGTGTTAATCCTTACCAAGGAGACAAATACATTGGTGCACATTCAAACACATTTGGACTTGATTGCAAAATTTACCCCTGTACTAATTTACACCCCTTATTTTACAAAAGTTCCCCACATTCCAGAGGTTGCCACCAAAAATTCTGATCAGCACCCTTCAAATTATAGAAAAAACATCTTCAACCTTCCATAAGCTTTAGAATGGGATTTTATTTATAGTATTTACTGTACTGAAGGCAGCCTTTATATGAAAAAAAAATAAATATAAAATTTCAAAACAAGAGAGCAAAACGGCATTTTTTCACGTATTGGACTTTTGTACGTATTGGACTCTAAACACTAACAACCGCGTGCAGAAAAAGGACCAAATTTTCAGAGAAAAGAAATTAGATATCACCATCAACGCAAAATAAGGACGAAATTAATTCAGTGGAGAGAACTCCCCACCTGTCCGCGTCCCACGGCAAATGGAAACATGTCTTATATGTTAAATGTTGAAGTTGTTTTTAAATTGGCAAGGTAAAGGGTACTTCACATTTTGGGCGGTCTTTATTTAGGTTGGGTTGAAATTGTGATGTAATAATCCATCTTTTTAGAATATTCTTCTTATAAATTTCCAGTGTTTTAGTAGTATGGATTTGCACACTTCAGTCATCAGCGTTTAGCTCGCTGGTTGTTTCGCAGATTGGCTAGTTCGATTTTCTGGCAATGAACGCATGCCTATAAATATCATGAACAAAGGTAGTCTCAAGCATACTCACAGATAATGAGAAAACTTTCTATTGCAAATGTAGATTTCGATGTTTTATTCGAAATTCCTGACATTTAGTTATGGTCATTTGCATTTTGACTGGAAAATAGTATGAGACCGGATTCAATAGCCAGCCAGTTGGTGGACAAATTAGGGACGCATTCCAGTACGACAATACATTCACCTGTCAATGATCCCTGTGTAATCGCTAACATGGATCGATTGACAGCTTAATTAATTGTAGTCCTGGAATGTATGTATGCATCTTGTCCACCACATGATGGTGACGGGCCGTCATATTGAATACGGTCTATAGAGTGATTTGTACCAGATGGGCAAACAAAATTTTCGAACAAAATATCCAAAATTGTTGTGTTTTTGTTTTGTTTGTTTTTGTTTTGTTTGGTTTTTGTGGAAGGGGGCTTAGGGGGAAAACGGGCGGGAGGAGAGTACACGATAAGGATTGGAAATTACAAAATTAAGCATTGTATGTTTCAAACGCATGCCAACCTATGTATGTATATGAGTTGGAAAAGGTATAGTTTCATTGAACCATGGTAATTTATCATTTGTTGAGAATTTGACCTTATAATTATGTTTAACATAGACGTGGGACTCAAAACTTTTTCAAGAAGGAAATCCATACCAAACTGAACTGAAATAGATGTGTGAATTGTATTGATAAATGAGTTGATGCTATATAAGTCGGGGGGCAGTCAATCAGTTTCTGAACGCAAAAACGAAAGACACCAAAAACTATCTTATGATAGCCTGTTGATCCTGTAAAAAAGACAAAGCAACGTTCAAGCAAATTAAAACGTTTAACCTTAAAGAGAAAATCTTTCCTCAATGTAAGGTTTTAAATGACTCACCTTGTATAATGGAATACATTTAACGCAGTTCTATACATTTATCAATCTTGTGCCTTATTCCCCCTCCTAAGGGGATTTTTTAACGGATTTTGGATATGATGCAGTAGGGTATATCGTGTCCAATTTGTGTACCAGCTCTACAGTATACCATTTTTTTTCTGGATTAGCACCCACCATAATATTTAAATTGACCACACTAAATGTATGTGTTGTCAAAACACCCATGAAACCTTAGTGAGTGGGAGGGTCATGTGCATCAAACCAACTGATTTTGCTTCCCTTTATGTTCCTCTTACACAATTGCGATTAAAATGAAAATGAAAATGGGGGACGCTTTGGGAAAATTCAAAATGGCGTCCATAATGGCTAGCAAAATGGGGAAAATCATTGAAAATGGTGTGTCAAATTCGAGAAATATTCAGCCACACACACTGTGATAGAGAATAATATATTTGTTGATGGTTATTAGTAGCTAAAGCCTGCTAAATGTGTTGTGTTACAATACCTAGAAATTATGATGACATCCAAAACGTTAAAGTATGCCAAATAATAGAAGTAATGATGTTTTTTGTCATTAGTAACTACTGTCTGTCCAATTTTTTTTTTATTTTATTTAATATTTTAAAAAATACGCACGTTCGAAATACGTCATGAGAAGAACGTCGTTGCTTTGGACCCAAGACGTTTTGATAAGACGAAAGGAATAGGAAAATTTTAACGTTCACATCTATTTAAATTTGTGCATTTCATCCTCGTTTTGAATAAGGGTTTGGTACCATTAGTAATTATGTTCTGTGGAGGGTTCTGTTGACTCAACTTTGTAGGTATATAGAGAAAGTTGTCGTCGGAGATGATCCACGATCAGTATTGTCCGCCAATGGCATGAAATGATTACTGCCAAATAATACTTTCTCTAATCAAAGCTAAAAATTTAACATTTTATATTATCATCATAGTTGCTCATATTCACTTTGTTAACATCTCAAAAAATGCCACAAATGTTAAAGTTCGCACATACAATCGCAATAAGGAAAACATAATGCATATGCAGAACACATAATGACTTAAAAATCAATCAACATTAACTCACTTTGGCGAGTTTCGGCTCAGAGCTGACAGAGGCTTTCAACTCGAAGATTGAAAGATGCCTATTGAAAGCTTTTTAATATTTCGTCTTTCAAGAAAACTGAAATACAATTGGCAGTATAAAGGAAGAATGCAGCTTTGATGTTTTTATTGGTGCACTTGTATTAATGGAATGATTACCAAGAGTATTTGAATAACATGGAAAAAAGTACAATGAATTGTAAGAAGAGATGGTGGGATGCACGGTAATTTTAATTAAAGAAATCTCCACATACTATTTCTGATACCATTAGGTTTACCATGTTTGGTCTTACTAGGAAGGCGTACTCAAACTGTATCACCTTGTTAGTTGAGGAAATACTCAAAATCTATGAAATAGTATTCGTAAAGTAGTTTGGACATGACTGTAATAATTCGTTTGCAGTGGATCATTGGGCCATGTTAGGACCCAGAGGGTGTTTTGAATCAACCCCATAATGCATTGCAATGTGCCTATACTGTAATGTACTAAACACATGTCAGTACTTAGGGATAAAAAGTGTTCTAAATGTTAAAGAACCACAGGACATTTTATAATCATGCTAAAAAGTACCAACGCTCTGTGGGCTAAATGAGCATAAAATTCGGGGTTTTTATGTGGTGAGAATAGGATTTTTGTACGATCACATGACCCTATTAAGGTGAAATTTCCTAATACTGGTGCATTGTGGGATTGACTCAATACACCCTCTGGTTAGGACCACTGTTGGACCGTCCATATCATGGATACACGAGGCCCTGGATCAGCACACTCAGTTGAATAAATCCTGACACCACCACAAGCCATTACCAATGACTTGTGGATACGCTAAGAAAGAAACAAGTGGATTGTTTTAAGAGTCCAGATATAAGGTTATATGATATATATCATATAAAAAAAGGGTCCACTACATAATCTAGTATGACATACGTTAGCGTACATTTTTCTCTTGGATGTCTTTGACGATAATTGAATTTCAATATGATTGATATCGTATGAATACGAGGGACATTGGATAGATCGCTGCAATACCAATGTAAAAAAAAGTTCAGCCAAGTAAAGTTTTCAAAGTGTTCTTTAATATCTTTATTCACACACTTGTGAAGTCGATGTATAGGGGGGAAGAGTGCTCCTCTGAAAAAGAAAAATCGGGAAGTAAAAGACGATTATTCGTGTTATATAATTTCAGCAGTTTTTTGGACTCTTTTGCCCTGCGACCGAAATATTCTTGCCCGTGCTCGGGACTTTTGTTGCATCTCCCAGGGGCGTAATCATCCCTGAGCCTCCGCGTGTATCGCAAGCCATAAAGGCCATAACGTATTGCCGCAACGCGTTGCGAGAAGTTAGGCAACGCGTTGCGACATTTCAGCACGTTTGCGGTGTAGCAATCAAAATCATGCATTTCTGTGAGTATTTTTTTTCAAAAAATAGACCACCACGCGTTCCTAGATACTTTGCAACGCGTTGCAAACCTTCGCAACGCGTTGCGAGCTTCACAACGCGTTGCAAGCTTCACAACGCGTTGCAAAGGTTCACAAGCCATAAGGGTCATAACGTATTGCCGCAACGCGTTGTGAGAAAGTCACAACGCGTTGCGACATTTCGGCAGTATCCGCTCTGTGAAAGCTCGCAACGCGATGTGAAGGCGTGCAACGCGTTGTGAAAGCATAAGGGTCATAACGTATTGCCGCAACGCGTTGTTGATCTATATTTTGAAATACGCCACAGAAATTCATGATTTTGATTGGCCGAAGCCGCAACGCGTTGCCGAAATGTCGCAACGCGTTGCTACTTTCTCACAACGCGTTGCGGCAATACGTTATGACCCTTATGGCTTGTGAACCTTCGCAACGCGTTGTGAAGGCCGCAACGCGTTGTGAAGGCCGCAACGCGTTGTGAGGCTTGCAACGCTTGTGAGTTTCCACAACGCGTTCTAGATACCTTGCAAACTTTGTGGGTCCTAATTTTTTTGAAATACGTCACATGAAATTCGTCATTTTAATTGGCCGACGCCGCAACGCGTTGCTACTTTCTCGCAACGCGTTGCCGAAATGTCGCAACGCGTTGCTACTTTCTCGCCACGCGTTGCGGCAATACGTTATGACCCTTATGGCTTGTGAACCTTCGCAACGCGTTTCGGTGAAGGGCCGCAACGCGTTGTTGAAGGCTTGCAACGCGTGTGAGTTTTCCACAACGCGTTCTAGATACTTTGCAACGCGTTGATGGGTCTAATTTTTGAATACGTCACAGAATTCGTCATTTTTAATTGGCGACGCCTCAACGCTTTGCTACTTTCTCGCAACGCGTTGCGAATGTCGCCCGCGTTGCCGAAATGTCGCACGCGTGGTCGGCAATACGTTATGGCCTTTAATGGCTTGCGATACGTCTGGACAAGACTTAGAAGTTTTTTCCCATTGCTGTACCAGCTTCAGAGCCGATCCAGGATTTCTTAATAAAGAGGGCGCCAAAATTTCCGGCTACCTGCGCTCCGCCGGTTAGAAACCTATTTTTTTTTTCAAGTCGGTTTGAAATTCTGAGACGGTGGTGGGGGCGCCCGCCGCCCGCACAGACCATATTGTTCTAACCCTACACGACGGGCGCCCGCACAGACTCATATTCTTCTACACCTACAACGACGGCGCCGCCGGCGCCCTGCTCTCTTAAAAAAAGAACAAAAGAAGTGTTTCCGAGCACAAAATTTTACAATAAAATTGGAGCTTACAATTTTCCCCCTTCTTCTCTCGCCCTCTTCTTCCATTTTTTTCGTTTGTTTTTCTCACCCTTCCTCTCTTTTTTTCCCGTCTCCTTCCAGTTTCCCTTCTCTCTCATTTCCTCTTTTCATTTCTCTAGCCCTTCCTTCTCTTTCTCCTCTCCTTCCCCTTCTTTTCTTTCCTTCTTCCCCTTTCTTCTCTTCCCCATTTTTCGCTTCTCCGTCCCCATTTTAGTTGTCCGGGGGGGGGGCAGTCACTGGCACCTTTCGGGAACTGCCCCTTCGTAAACTCAGGGCTGGCTAGTAGTCTAGGAGGGTGAAAATAATGTTCATAATATATAAAGGCATGAAACTTGGCACAAATATCAAACAAACCATTCTAAATCTTTTCAGGGTTGGCGCCAATTAACTCTCTATATATAGCAAACGGTTGCTTAGTCAACACATTTTCCTTTAGGCAGCCGGTACTAGGATGGCTATGGCCCAAGCTATTCAATACTGGAATGTTTTTTGTATCGACAACAACTTCAAATTTTCCATATAAACATATTTTTGAAGCCTTGCCAACAACACAAGACAAATTGGCAGTTGCTTAGGGCAACATTTTCCATTACACCAGTAGAAAATTACCTACCTGTCGACCACGGTTTCTTCTTATGAACTACATTACGTTTTATCCAAAACATTCTGTGATCAATTCACTCTGTCACTCTGCAAATTATCCGCTGCCTAAATGTAAAAGTTGCCAGTTGTGTTATCAGCTAAGCAAGTCCCCTCTTGCTTTGGCCTGTTTTTTTGAATGCAATAAACAATGATAGTACATGATTCTCCTATTGACTATCCTATTACTCATGTAATCCTCATTCCATGACTTTTTGTTTATTTTATGTAGATGTTTTGTATTTCGTTTTCTAGTGGTGGTGGAAGATGTGATAATTGTCAACTAGCCTATCTACCCCTAGCCATGCATACTTCATCATGACCTCCCAGCATTAACCTACGCCTGCATGCTTCAAAATGGAAAGCCGTTAACATTTCCAGTCTAACCCAGCAACTATTCTAATGTGTCCATTTTGGCAGCTAGACACCAACGAACGTTTGACACATCCCGCTGATAGTAGTCATCCCAAGTTTTCCGATCTTGTTTTGTCCGGTGTAACGAGGGTGGGCCGTATTTACCTCAAATCTCGCAGCAATCAAACGCTTACGCCCCTCCCTCCACTTTGGCCCGATCAGCGCATCCTCCATCCTCCACCCAACCCTCCTACTCTCCTCCGCACTTGCTGTCTTCCAGTCTTCCTTAGGTCGGCCCTCCCGAACTCCCGAACCCACGCCTGAAACTCAAGGCCCTTCTTGAAACATTCTCATATCCCTCCTCAGCACTTCGCCAACCAGTCCACCGTCTCTTCCAAACCCAATAGCATCACAAATCTTCAGACTTCTCCTATCCATCAACTTCACAACCACACTCGCTCCCGTCATCGCTCTCGCCATCACTCTCGTCGTCCTCAAAAGCCCATGTCTCACTCCCATACAGCATCAATATCACCAATCTCGCACCCAACTCTTACTTTTATACAAAATACAACAATGAAGAAGGTAACCCCAAGCTTGGCCTAGAGATTGTGTTTTCAGAAGACGTGAGAAAAGACTGGAGGGATGGTGGATGCCTTTCAATCTTCAAAGACATCTTTTAAAAAAACAATTACCGTGTTGCAACGCCCCACATCCCTAGCTTCTCCCACCAACCTTACTCTAAGACTCTACTGCCATAGCCGCCAACACCACATTTACATTTGCTCTAATAATCCCCCAGGTACGAGAGCTCCTTCCACCTGTTCCACCATCCCTCAAGCCTCCTCACATCTTCTGCACACAAAAGCTTCTAGCCAAGCTTGGGTCACCCCCTCTTCTCTCCATGAATCATTTTTCCTTCCACATCACACTGAATATGCTTGTACCCCTCTACTGCATACCTAACATTGGTCTACCCTACTCAATGACATTCCCCTTCAGCCCCCTCCACACATCACTTTTGTCTTCCTAAGGATTTTCTTCAATCCTTACTCTCAAAAGCCGCCTTATATTTCTTAAGGCTGACTCCAGAGATTTCCCGATGTGGGCGCACTCATTGTGTCAAAAACATATTTTTTTGCATGTACATAATTCCTGTCCATATAATAATCACTGTGTGAAATAACTCATCTTAAAAATCGAAGTTCTTCAAATATACAAACTCACACTTGTTATAGAAAAATTCCGGATCCGGAATTTGTTATACACGGGATCTTATTGCACTGTTTATACATGCATACATTTTTTGCTGCATGCAACGCAACATCCCGTTCTCTCTAATTTGGATTTAAGCATTTTAGGTTTACTATCTTTATTTCTAGTTGTCTAGTTTTAATTTCTCTACATAAAAATATCATATTTCGAAATCCTGATTCAAATTCATCCTTTAAACATTCCTTTTCGTCCCTCCATTGGTCACACTCACATCAAACCACAAATCATCATACAACTTCTCGCCATCAACCGTCTCGTGCCTCTCTCCGTAACCACATAAATACGATGCCACTATCAACTGCGACAGTACAGAACCTTAATGCACATCCACCTTCTTCGCCTCAATAATTATGGTACAATATTCATAGTGTCTATGGGGATCACACTCGAGCCTCCTGCTAAAATACCTTTGAGCTGCCTAACATTACGCAAATGTATCTTTCCTGTTGTAATGACCCATACGATTTTGATTTGACAACCATTTGTAACAATCGGATCATAAATATTTCCCCCATGAGACTTCAACGTTTTTTTGTCTGTCTTGCATAGAGAATAGGTTGCAAACTAAAGACCCAAAGAAGTACGCAGCATGTCTAAATACCCCATAAGTTACAACCATTGGTCTTGTGCTCGAAAACCTAACATTATATCAATAGTTTCGTTTTCCCTTCGTAAATTTTGATACCTTCTTGCCCCCCATTGCGATCAATATGCCAACACAAAACCCATTATAAGAAAATTCTCCCTTTTTAAAATATAAGAAATTCTCTCTTTTTAAAAAAAGTTGCAATAAAAGGTATAGCCCTATTGATTGCCATTCAGTGAAAGACCTACCTTCCGGGTTTTTTTCTAATGATTACCATACATGGGGCGAAGATGGTTGTACCACCCAATTGTTTTTGGAATTCAATCAGCACTAAAATTAATAGGTGTAGCTTTCTCTTGTAAATTTACAAAATTTTCAGTGGGCCATGTTGCCTCGGATGAAGGAAATACCAGTTTTCTTGAAAGAATTGATGTGGAAGCGTGTTTCACTTTCCTTCAAGGGGAGAGTCACAACCCTGAGTCACTTGAAAGTGGCCATTTTAAGACTATTTCTTACATAACGAGCACATTTTGCTCTTCATCATACTTTTTCTCCCATTCAAATCGGACATTCGGTTCGAAACGTTATCTCAATTTCTAGTTCGTTCGCCGACTGATCAAATGCTTGCCTCAAAACAATAAAAACAAAGAAAATGTAGTGCGCAAATTCTCTTTTGTTTTTTATTGTTTTTTCACCACTATTTTTAATCATTTTCCTTTTAAAATCCCGTAACTTCTTAATGGAACAAGCTAAGTCTGCATGGTATCCTTTTTTTTTTTTTTTTTGAAAAAATTTCATGTACTTTCTAAATCTGCTCTGCTCTCATAATTGCATTTATATCTAAAATAATTTGCCTAATATGCAAATTAAGTGTTTCTAGACCATAAAAGCGATATCCTGAATGCGTTGTTTTACAACTTTCCCGGGGGTTTTTCTCAGCAACGGAAAAAGCTAGAAAGCTCAAACCTTCAGTGTTTACAAATCATAACATTCTCTTAGGTGCGCTACAGAGCCCCTTTTGACATGTGTACCTTATTTTTTTTATTTGAAAAATAATATTGAAAATTCAAACGCTCCAAACATCATGGTAAAAAATTACACAAAATTGATCTTTGGAAATTGCAGAAAATTGTATGTACATATTATCAAACTCTCAAAAAAGGGCTCTGTATGCGTACTGCAGTATCTATAGTAGAACACCATATCCAAATTTTCAACCCCCTACTACATTTGATTACGGAGAAAAACCCTGGGATTTACATGTACCCCCAAATCCAAGATGGCCGCCCATTATTATGCGAATGAGGTGACCTTTGACCTTGACCTTTTATTTTTCGAATATTCTTCACCCAGGTACCTAACATGGGATCAAAATAGGATGCAAAATGGAGATTTTTTTATTTTATGGTGTACTGTCCCCTTAATGCATGGCTGTGTATTGTAACCTTGTAATAATGATGTCTTCAGTTGCAATTTTGAAAATGTGACACATTTTGGTAAAATGGACATTGTGTTGGCGATATTGATCACAATGGAGCAAGAAAGGTGTCAAAATTTACAGAAAAAACAGACTTTTGGGGGTCTTTATATACCTTTTATTAATCCGTAGGACCATATGAGCATGTGAACATACACCTTTTAGCCCCGTATGCAACATTAACAATTTTACCCCTGTATATTTGCCCCCTTTCCCATTTCAAAATGCTCGAGGATGCCAAAGTTGCATCATCGAGATTTGGAATCAGCAGGTCAATGTTGCCTAGAAACCATACAAACATTTTGTGCAGACCCTTACCGTATGGTCATATGGGCCTACCGCTGGTATATATGGAACATTGTGATGTACACATTTGTTCCTGACGCCAAAATGCAAGATTGAAATCATTGCAATTTTGGAAATATTTTTTTTCTCAAAAGTATAGTGAAACATAAACAAAATGAAATAAATGTAGCTTTAAACATTACTATTTTAATCTATATAGCACATTTACTCAGAGGGCCCTTGTGTAAAGCAGTGCTGGTTCACTGATCTCGGCTACCCTCTTTAAATATGTCTGAAATAAATAAATAAATAAATAAATAAATAAATAAATACTGAAAACTGAAACATTTTTGTGTAATAAATATGACAACCTTTAATAACACTCTTTCCCCTGCATAAACACTGTAGTTTAAAGCAATAACAGCACATTTTTTGAAGAGCGCCCCCAATTTTTAAAAATTACTTTATTTTTTGCACAGTTATGTTGGTAATTATCTTGGAAACTATACCTGCGAACGACAATGCTAAAAAATGCGTATTTATCATAAAATAAGCGATTCTGTAAATAAACTTGGATCCCAGATTGTACTTAACGGCAGAGCTGGAAATGATAGGTTTATGTCCGCCCATGATGAAATAGTGCCACCTCAAGAACATGACCTCTAACTTGACTTGCCTGAACCAATAAAACAACTATAATGGATGAGCGTAGAAACGTATATGGCGCTATTTCCGGCTATTTCATATTGGAAGGCCGTTTCCAACAGCCGTTGAATTATTTTCGGAGATCTCCGATATTAATTATTCTAATTACAAAATTCCTTCGTTTGCAACACATATACATTTTCGAGCTTAACCATTCACAGGTATGGTATAGTTTACTAGCCAGTTACCAATGCAACCGTGTAAAAATCTCAACATTTTTGGAAAATTGGGGGCGCTCTTCAAAAAATTGAACGTATTTAAATCTTTGAACTTCAACTACGTCTGAGTGAAAGACAGTCTTTATGTAGAAACTTCACTCTCAACTAGAACAAAAACATTATTCATTTTTTTTTATCTTAACAAAAACTGTAAAATGTTTAACATTCATTTATTCTGCATTATACCACTCAATATCGGCCTTTAAGTATATGCACTGCTATTATACTTCATGAAATGTCAACACGTTTAATTCAATATTGAAAAGTCATTTTCTTCGTAATTGCCCTTTGTTCAATCCATCTATTGCAAACGCTTCACATTTTATGTTATTGGAGTTCAAAAATTGAAGGGGTTCACAAAAATGCATTTGATGGTACACAAAAAAAATTACAAATTTATTTGAAAAGGATGTCCAAATCCATGTATAACATTGAAAACGTGTCTATTAGAAATGGGCCACCCAGGTGGGGGGGGGGGGGCAGGGAATTCGATCACATTTTAAAGCAGGTAAATCACAGCAT
This sequence comes from Ophioderma brevispina, assembly GCA_023653785.1. Lineage (NCBI taxonomy): Eukaryota > Metazoa > Echinodermata > Ophiuroidea > Amphilepidida > Ophiodermatidae > Ophioderma > Ophioderma brevispina. Next base: position 11,581 of record JAMKCH010006604.1, on the reverse strand, counting down.
AAAAACATGTCGGTATAGTGTAATAATATCAGGAATATCGGAATCACTCATCGTGCACCTAATCAAATTTGAAAAAGTAGACTCTCTTGTGATTTTAATTCACCCCTTTGATAACATGTTTTCATTTCCGTTCAACCCAAGGATAATATGGAGGGGAAATACAATAAGATCAAGTTGTTTAAATTCATATGGAAAGAGGATTTAAAGGTTTCGCCGACATGTCAAGGAATTGTTGTATAAGAAGAATGTTAGACACATTTAGCAGCCACTGAGGACACACTTATTAAAAATGTGATATCCCAAATCCGGGATTTTAAAACCCGATACTCGCCTTTTCTGGTGGCTTTAAGGCAAAGCAGACTTTAGCATGATAATGCCCAGAGATGACAAGATTTCTTCCCTATTTGATAGCTAAAGGGACTCTGTATAGTGTAAGTAGAATTGTCAATATGGGCAACATGATTTACAATTAGATCAGGTTCCATTTACTGGGCCAGAGTAACGCAAGAAGTGTGGTTTTGAGCGCACGAGTTGTAAACCCGCACCATGTGGGTGCATGCTGCTAAAGTGTCATCAAATAATGTATCAAAAGGCCTATAAAAATCGGCAATGGGACACGTGTAAAAAATGGGGTTAAGAAAGGTATGATAGGAGTCAAATTAAATTTTACCCCTTTAATTCGAAAGTAATGTTTGACAACCACAACTTATAAATCTAGCAGGAGGATCAAACCGTAAAGCTCATTCTATATAGCTATAGTATCATTAGTATCGTGATTATAGGCTTATAACAGTTCGATATTATCTCGTGGTAATTCCTTCAGAGTGTTCCGATTTTTATGATTATCAGGTTTTGAGGAGTCCAAGTCCAAATATCGGATCCGAAACATGATAATCATAAAATCGGATAATTTACGCCAAAATATTATTAGTTTCGCTATGAGTTTTAAAATATTGAGCTCAACTGCGTCTCGCTCAATATTTTTGCAACTCATAGCTCGACCAATAAATATGGGCTCAATCGATTCAATTTGATATTAACTAGTCTCATGACAGTCCACTCGTGATGTAAATGTTAGGGGTTCGAATCCCTCTGGGTCCATCGTGTTGTGCACTTGCCCAAGGCACTTACCCAAGCGATATTCTATAACGAAACTACACTTTTAATCCTTAGGACCGGATAAATATGCCTTTTTCACGCAAAATTACCAATTTTACCGCTGTTAATTACCCCTTTCCCTATCTCAAAATGCTCAAAGATTTGTCATCAAGATTTAGAATCAACAGGTCAATGTTGCCTAGAAACCATCAACAATTTTGCGGAGACTCTTTTGCAATGTCATATGGGCCTATACTGCGGGATTATTTGAAATGTAAACAAATGAAAATTCCTTGTGTTTTCATTTCCTTAAGGTAAAAAAAAACCATCGAGTGTCTAATGTATAATGAAAGCACTTCCTTAAAGGGACATAATGACATGAAAAAATGACAATGAAAAGGACCCTCACTGAAATCTCTTCCACGAGTTTGAAAACAATTTGGATGTTTACATTCTGTAAAAACAGTAAAAACAGGAAGAATTCCAGGGGGGGGAGGTGGCAGTTCGTGGCAATTTCTGGAACAAGGTTGCTGACATTACTGCCAGCATTTACCAAACTTGAAAAGCATGTTGTCATCAGCTCACAGACCATTGCTATTGTATATGTGCCCAGGGCGGAAACGCAGCAGGCAAAAGTCCCCATGTGAGGGCACATGTAGACCAGTGGATACGACGACCGGCTCATGATCTAAAGGTCGTGGGTTCGAGTCTCGCTGCGGCCAATGTGTTGTGCACTTGGGCAAGGCACTTTACCTCGCTTGCCTCTCTCCACCCAGGAGTGAAATGGGGAGCTGTTAGAGGGAATATCACAATCTAAGTGCTGATAGGTAGTGCGCTAGTTGGCCTGGCAGCAAACCTTAATGAAGCGACATGATTCTGACGGTTTCCTGATGCAGCGTAATGATAATAGTCCACGCGCTTTGAATCCTCAGGTAAAAAGCGCAATATAAATCCCGCTATTATTATTATTATTATTATTATCCCGGCAAATCCATCTTTCACTTGCCAGATCAATATCTTACTACAAGCCTAAAGTACAATGCCTGAATCCCGGTCTGAATGCTTTTTAATTGTGTCGCAAAACATGCTAGATACACTGTAAATTCTGTCAGGGATGCTTTTCTGTTCCAGAAATTGCCACAAACTGCCACCTCCCCTCTGGAACTCTTCCTGTTTTTACTGTTTTTACAGAATGTAAACATCCAAATTGTTTTCAACCCCGTGTTGGAAGTGATTTCAATAAGGGTCCTTTTCATTATGTCAAATTGTTTTTCATGCCATTATGTCCCTTTAAGCCTATAGGATTGAAAAGGTCAATGGTTCGGCTGCCGTGGTTGGAAAATGGCTAATTAGCACTTATGTGGCCAAGGTGTTTTCCCTCCCGTTAGTGTCCGGGGGGGTGTTCCATGAACCCTCACCTCTCTAAGGACTCCTCTAAGGAAACCACTTTCCCAAAGGAATTTTGGTCCGAGATTTCTATCGCATGTGAAGGGTCATAAGACAATACCAAATCAGCAATAAAATTGAATTTAATTTGGGCTGCGAATTAGGGGGAAAACGTTGTTTTAAAAACACGCGAAAATAGGGCAAAAGGACGGAAAATTCCAACGAACCTTGCGCGTACATTGAACTTTTTGAGAACTTATTTTATGTTGATATCTACTCTAAGAGACCCAAATTACATATATTTAACACAAAACTTGCACTTTTAGGCAATCCTGTATTTTGTATTTTACGGGTGTTGCAAATTACACGTCATTTCCCATAGACTTTGTACAGTAACGATTTAGCAACTTCCATGAAGAAATTGTTTTTTTTCAGCACATAAAGGGTTAATTATTTTAACAAATATTTAAGTGCCCAAGGAGGGGGTGCCATGGGACCCAACATTTGATTTATTTGCGATTTATCGGTTACGCAATAAAAATTTTCATTTTTTTTCTATTTGTCTGATTTATTAATACGTTTCTCCTGATAATTAATTATTCCGTCCACGGCTTCATTAGCATAATTAGGTTGGGTCCCTAGGAACCCCCTCATTGGGCACTAACGGGAGGGGAAAATCAAGACATTTTGCTAATTCAAAAATTAAAGTAACTAAATCTTTGGATTTATTTGCTTAAATATATACCTTGTAGAGCAATTAATTAATAATTAGTAACAGTTAAATCAAACAACCCTTTATACGACGATAGCATCCATTTTAATTTTGTCATGGTCGTAGTCTTAACTGTCTAAGTCTATGGGAAAGACCAAGGTGAATTTGAACTTTCTGAGAAAAATAAAAGTGCTATAATTATTTGAATTGGTTAGTCTAGAGTACATATAAACAATTATTGAGAATGAAAATGTGCGAACCACTTTTTTTTCGAAGCGTGACAATTTCAATTGGCCATAGGTCAGAGGTCAAATTTCAGATTTTCATTTTTATTATTGGTATGTGGTTCTTATATGACACCCATTTATTTATGGTAGTTTCATGATCAAACCTCATGGAAAAGTGAGTATCTCGGTTGGGCCCCTAGGAACCCCCTCATTGGGCAATAACGAAAGTTTTTTTAGCTTGGGGACTTTAGTGTTAATGCTATTATTAAGTGTTTGCGTACATGTATGTGTACATATATATCAGCAAAAATTGCCTATAGTTTTTTGATTTCTCAGCCGACTTCCGACTCTTTGGATTCAAGGAAAAATTTAAGACATGTCAAAACTTTATTGAATCATTTTAGAAATTTAATCTCATTATGTGCGCACTGACCTCAATAATTCGAATTGCGTAAGGGTACCAATATGGTACTCGTTTGCATCATTTCGAGGCCATCATTTTCTTGCACTATCGGTACAAATTGAAAGTATTGTTCGGAACATTTTTTGCAGTAGGTTAGGAACTGAAGCATGTCCTTTATTTTGTATTTTATGACGAATCCTATTCACGGTATTTTCTTTAATATTCGTATTATACGAATCGAATCCAGGGGTGTCTCTTGCTTAGATATATTTGGTTTCATATTCAGAAAGTAATTAGTAACACCTATAGATTCTGCTCTCCCCATTTTTTTTGGACGAACTAACCATGAATATATCCTGTCCTTCGGAGGTGACGATATTTGACATGCCCATGTATATATTATAGTTCCTTCGGCAATGAGAAGTGCAATACATTGTCTTTAATGAATCAGTGGAACATTCCATGTACGGTCCAGATAATCATATATCATTTAGTTCTTAATATAAAATTTAAATATTTGAAAACGTTTTACAAAGGCTACATACTTTGAAAAAATTAAGACAAAAGAACAAAGTGGTGGGAATTTGTTGCTTGACAGAACAGATAGACTTCGAAATTTCACCGGTTCATTCCAGGAACCACCTCTGAACCAACTGTACTTGCAAGATCGATATCTTCATTTACTTTGAAAAAGGGACGGCATAGGCAATTTTTCAACAGCAGTTTATAAGAAGCGCGAAATTCGTTGTTAGTAAGTGCATAGACGCACCAATTCATACAACTGTAGCTGTGCATTAGACCCGTCGAAAACATCCAGATTCTATCAGGTATTTGTCCATTATCTAAAAGTAGAGTAATTGAAAAAGGTGTGTACATAATGACACCCATAATACCGATTGCTGCTACAGTTTTAAGCAATTTAACATCAGCTGGTTTGATACTGTTTACAGGAATAACATTTTCGCTTTCAATCCTGTTTTTCAGACGCTTTTTGTTCTTACATACTAGCGTCACGATACGGGTATAGCAGTAGCTTGTAATTGTCAACGGAATAATTATTCCAATAACCGTGAAGTATATCTTGTAACCGGAATGAACGGTGTCGAAGAAACAGGTTGTAGTTTCTATGTGGAAAACGTGTCTACCCCATCCAAAGAAATTAGGAAGGTCTACAAAGACACCGAGTATCCATATGCTAACTACCATAAGTGGAACTGAACGACGTGTATACACCTTGGAGTATATTTGCTGATGACAAATGTAAACATATCGGTTTACGGCGACTGCTGTTATACTGAGGACAGAACTAGAGCAACTGATCACACAAAATGATGCCAAGAATTCACAAAGATGTGACAGTTGATTTTCAGTTTGATGGTAGTAGAATTCAACTCCTCTTATAATTCCCACAGCGGTAAAGGGATGTATAATACCCGCTACGAAGAGATCAGACAAGGCAAGATTAGCGATGAAGAGATTGCTCAGGACACGGAGTCTCTTGTGGACGAGTAGAGCACCAAGAACCAAGGAATTGCCAACAATGCCAACCGCTGTTACGACGATGGTTATGAAGAAATATCCGTGATTCATAATTTTGCACAAAGTCTAATCCAATTGGAGTACGTGTAATAACCTTCTAAGCATCGTGTACCACAACGACTTTCTGAGGAAATTGCTTTCACATGTGTGAGAGATCGTGTCGATCCTTTCACCGAGTAAAATTGCCATGCGCCGATTCATGCGCGTACACAACGTTAGCTGTTGCTATCTCCGAAAAGGCTCTGACAAAATAGGATTCTCTTTTTCATTAACTCGGACATATTAGCAGTGGGTTATTGAATATTCCCATTATTCACAATGTATTTATATACTTATTTACCAATGCACTTAAAAGTAGACTAGTATAAATGCACGCATTCGGTTTTGCAAACGTGAACCTGCGCTGAAATTTTAGTATCAATGTTTTACCTTAAAGTTCATTCATACGATCGACACAAAGTGTTACAAAAAATAAAAATAAAAATTATATTTCATCAGACATAAAGTTTACAAATCAAAACTAAAATAAATTTTACAGCACTATATAGACCGAAGAGCAAGGGCGATTCTAATTCAATCTGTGAGAAACACTTATAAAGTCTCACGGGAAAATGTCTTACAACCTTAATTTCTATGATCTTATGAAAAATAAAAACAATAAAATAATTTGCAACGTCTCGTTCTTAACAGTAACCTTCACAAATGTCAAATTTGGCTGTAGAGACATGAGATTTCCAAAAAGAAGCGCCCTCAATTGTTTTCGAACTCGGGTTTTTTGCATATCTGTAATGCTTTCCGATGTATTAGACCACACCTGAAGTGAATAAGCCGAAAACACCGTCTTTATGTAATAAGATGATGATTTAGTACTTTCTGTCGTGCACGACAGAAAGTCAAAGCACGGTGTTCTATGGGGACAATTACGATAGTCATGCAAGTTCAAAACAAGGTTTGCTGTTTTCTTTTGTACTTGTTTGGCCAATTAACCTTCGGAACGTTCTTGGTAGGTGGTCTACAATCGATCCTGTGCACTTTGAGAGGAATTCGCATCTCCTCCTGTCACTTTAAGGATGCAGAGCATATGTGTTTGTCATATATCTTCCCAAATTCACGTATGACGTACAACACGTATATATTTAGAATGTCATGAGGCACGGAAAAAGTACAATATAATGGCGATTTTTCTTTGAAAAGGATACTGACCAAAAATATAAATACGGTAAAAGTTTGTATTTTGGTTCATATTATTCCTTTACTTTCCAATATAAAACCAATTCAATTTGATTCATATTCATCCAATACAAGTTAGCACAAAACCATTTCTGGGCATGTTTTTCGATGCATATTGCGTCCAAAGTTTCGATATTTTTGAAAGTTTTTCGAAATTTAATGTACCCTTTTGTTGCCTTTCGGTCTTGCCTCTTCATTAAAAACACCTCGCTTGTAAAAAAGGTTTATAATGGCTGAGACAGAACGCCACCGAAGGCACAAAAACTTTCAGAGACAGCGTGGTGGTATTGATTTTACCAAAGAAGTTTTTTCGACTGACTGACGAGAAAGCCTACTTGCAATCTTGATTGGTTTTGGGTTCCACGTGCTCGGGGCGCAGTACACTGCAATGCCATTGAAACTTCAAGACTCACTTTTGGGTTTGGGTTTGCGTCTTTCATAACTTAACACCGCGGCATGACATTCCAAAATAATTAAATGTTTAATGTGTAAATAATTGGTACGTATCACTTTGAAAAGTTTAATAGATTCTATTGCCCTCTTCAAATTTCAACATGGTAGTACTAGCTACATATGCCGCTGCACTTCCTACGCGAGTGAATAGATTCGTTAACCTTTCAATAGGCCAAGATCATTGGGTTAAACCTGGAAATAGCTGATAACAAGCTGATTTTTCAGGATAGGTCCCAGGATATGAGTAGAATAACATACTAAAAGTCCCCCAAAATCCCCCTTGAGCTCTCTCCAAAATCCAGATGGCGTCCAAATGGCGCCTTTTCCTATTTTTATCATAACTTTCCCACCAGACAAGTTGGAATACAAACAAAGTGTCTTTATAATGTTTCACAAGGCACAGCGTCTAAATAAAGTCATTATTTTTAGACTTAAAAACCTCCAAATATCCTAAACTAAGATGCGAAACCAAAATGGCCGCCATTTTCTGATTGTATCATAACTTGATAATTAGGGCAAGTTAGAAGCACAAATTAAGTGTCTTAACTCAGTTTTTAAAGGCACAGAGAATCTATACTCTAAGCATTATTTAGGGCACCGTCCACAACCAAGTATAGCCACAACCAAAGATGGAATTAATACCTTGTAACATCTTATTATAGGTCAAGGATGCAAAATAGAAGAGTTTCCGTTTACAATAGTGTTCCAAATTCACACCGTCATCTGGTGCAGCATCTTCAACCCTACTGCTTCAACACTAGTCCATTATATTGACCATAATCTCATTATCTCAATTGGATCTAATAAGGTGTTGGGCAGTGATTTTGCAAAGTTTAAAAACCACAACATTTACTGTACATGAGTGTATTCGGTGTATTTAAAAGAATCCAAGATGTTTCTGGCAACTGCTACATCAATCATGTTTGAGCAAAGTGTCTGTTGTGAATGATATGTCTGTTTGTAATTTGCACATGTCGCCATATAAAACCTTTTTAGTTTGAGGCAGAGTGCTACACATCCATTCTAAAACCGTGATATTAAGTGTGGAAACTATGTGACTGATTGCCTGTTTGTATGCTATGGTTTCTGTATTCATCAGTGATTGTTAGGGAAGCTGCCCCCATAGTTTAGGAATGTCATGTATGTATCTATTGTTAATAACGCTATCCAGTATAACTCCCTTAGGAATCCTCTAATCACTCCCATTTTACATTTAACCAATATGCATTCTGATTTGTTTTAAATACGTTATGTTTTGTACTATAAATAAGCTCGTTCGTTCTTTCGTTTAGGTCCCAAAATCTCAGTGGAAGGGAGGTTCCGTCTTTAACCACTAATATTTCATCGACCAGGTTTATAAGGTTTTAAATTTCCACCTGGAGATTTTGGTAGACCTACAAGTCATCTATGATGTGGCTTATGGTGTGCTCTCCACAATCGCATTTTGAAGGAAGTCTTTGTACGGCCAATGCCAGTTCGAGTCTGTTGAGCTTGACGCCATGCTACAGACAACGATCGCAGTCGGTGGGCTTGCAGATGGCTGTCCACAAACTGCTTAGTGATCGAGGATGACCATTGCACTCCGACCAATATGTCATTGAATCCAGGATGATCGATAGGATACTGCGACTACGGTGTCATGGATTGGGTACAAAGTGAGGTGGGTGATTAGGCTACCAGGTTCATCACACTTCTGGGTGAGCTTGATCATCTGGAAAGTTCCTCCTAAAGGTTTAAGAGGAGGAGCTATGATGCCGACATAATTGCAGATATTCGACAGGCGTCGCCAAAGGGCACTAACAAGTCTCATTGTCTCATTCAAAACGACATAAATCCTTGTGTGTGTGTGTGACGCTATATTGGTGCAATGTATTCATCATTTGAATATATGCAAAACAACAGGATATAATGCATGTCAAGTGTCGAAAGATGCACCCCCATCCAGTTCATGAGCACCTTGTGAGGAGTATTGGCACGAGAACGGCGTCTTGGCGCGACTGCCTTGTGGTGGTGATGGAAGTAGCTGCTGTCCATTATGCATCAAAAGTACTTTTGTTTTGGTCGTGGGACAGTTCATCTCCATCTAGAGTGCATGTTAAGCTCTCTTTTTTGCGCATTTTTGGATTTGCAAGGTGAAAACAGAGCTGACGGGCTTGGATTTGCTGAGTTTTTCAAGAAGTGTCCCATCGGGGAAATTAATTGGCCTACGTGATTTGGGTTTTCTGCAACAACCATTTCTAAAGGCCTCAAAATCAGGCAAGCATTCAAAGTGCCTTCAAGTTGCGTAGGTACTGTGACAATCTTCTCTCTGGCATTTCTGAGATGTAAATGTTTTGGAAAGAACTGTATGCCCGGACATAACCTTGTGGGAGCAAAACCATCCGAAGTTTGGCGCTTTCTACTGGCCTTACCCATTTGATTTCTCCAGACGAAGAATCTGTCTTGTATTATCAGCATTTATGAACTTGCAGCTTGACGTCGGGAAGGCTTTGTAGTAGCTTGAGGTAGAGACCTCGATGCCAACTGTATCATAGGCATCATCTAGATCTATAAGACTGAGACTAAGTTATCCCAAGCCGTCACAGTAGTAGAAATAAATGGATTTCTATAGTTTGTTCTCCCGATGGCAAGCTGAATTTCATGAATGTTGGAGTGTTGTTTCAGATTGGTGGGACAATATTACTATCTTGTAGTAGAAATAGTAGTCGCCGATAACACCAACATTTACCCAGTTAGTGCCCGGACCGATGACAATAACTGACAGCTAGTCTGACTCTGCTGTAACTAGAGTTGTTGATACAATTATCGTGTCTGTATCTGCTTCTTTCCCTTACGGGGATGGGAGTTAAAGGGCTTGTTCCCATTTTTTGTCTATCGTGTTCTCACTTAAAATGAGAGCCTGGCACTTGGTTACACTGACCAATAAGTACCATGGGAAGAAAACGCCGAACTTGCGGTTTGATGTTGAAATGCGGAATGAGAAAAATAACTGTCTTTCATCTTATAATCAAAATTTTACTACTGTTACGGGTAAGCAGGTGTCCCAAAGCAATGATCTGGCTTAAAAGGGGTAACTTTTACACACCCCCTCAGGTATGTGAATGTGCTTCTGGTACTGTTAAAAAGCCTAAGGGCACTTTAAAATTCTCTAATGTGATTTTGTCTAGCAACCTAAACAAGGTGTACCCATCAAGATGCCAAAGAGAGTCAACTCACTCAACAGTAAGAATGAATGGGAGCACAAAGGAATAAAAAAAAGGACGACCAGTGATAGCACAGCCAAGCAAGCAATATTCCTTTATTTCGTACATAATGTGCCAAGGTAAGACATAGGTGACATTAGCCTAGATGGACATTCCTTTAGATGGGTGCCGGTGGGGCATGTCTATCTAAGCTGTATTTTTCGTGACCACGTCAGGGGAAGACAAATACAGTGTGAAATAATACAAATTACTAAAATTCTAATAAAACCGTCTTCTGTGCCTAATACAGCTGCCCAGTCTCTTGAAATGAATGAAATGTCCACCTCATTTTCTTTTCCTTCCCCATATCATGACCAATGGAATACATATTGATACAGATAGGACGAGTTTTGTAAAGCTTGGCTAGCAAAACACCCAATTATTAGGCAGTTTTTCTCATTTTATCGTGTTTAAAATGACGGGCATGTATTTCAAATCTCTAATTAAATGAAGCGTATTTCAAATAGTTTGCACTATTCATTACATTATTATCTTCATAATACTACCTTGTACTGCCATGTGCCATGGCGCCAAAGTTGCATCTGGACAACGCTGAAGATGAGGATTCCCGTCCAGGCTGCCACCAGATAGACTGAACCCTTAGGAGTTTTTGGCCTTTCTAAAAATATTTTTTTAGATTCCCCTGTACATTATTAATCATTATTAGTAGACCCTTATTTGGTATTCTAATATGATTGGTTTAAAAATTAGATCAAGATACATGGTTGTCTTTTTTGGTTAGCTATTAGTTTTTGGGGGGAAGCACTCAAAAAATGCTTTTATAGATTCTTTATGTCCTTAAAACATATGTTTCGACACTAATTTGTATTTCTAATTTGGCATATGAATATGATACAATTAGAAAATGGTGGCAATGTTTTGGACGCCTCTGATTTTGGGTACTGTAAGTTTTGAACTCTAAAATATGACTTCATTGCATTCCTTGTGCCTTAAAACATATGTTTTGGACACTTTAATTTGTATTTCCAACGTGTTGGTTGCAAAGCTAACATAAAATTGGAAAAGCTCTACAATATCATGCTCAGAGAAGATTAATACACGTACAATGGATTCGATCTTCTATTTCCAAGCTGTCTGTGACTTGAATTCTTCCTCTTCCTATGTTAAACGATTGTCGGAATAAGTCTAATAGAGTCTAATAAAAATATAAATGAACATGCACATCAATAAAGTTTTTACCATTCACATTGTTCAAAATCACTCGCGCTGTTTTGGGGGGTTCAGAAGGTATATAATTGGTGTTAGTTCCATTTTATAAAGTTCAAAATAC
>JAMKCH010006603.1:0-50498 GCA_023653785.1 Ophioderma brevispina | reverse complement strand
GGTCAGCAAATGAGTCTGCTCCAGCGGAGAGAAAATGCAAGCCAACTGGACATTTAGAATCGGCGACTAAACTCGGCGACTACAACAGATAAGTCGTCGACTTGCAGTCTTGACAGCACCTTGTGCTGGTGTGGTTAAAAGTCTGCGACTATTGAGAACTGAACAAGTGAATGCTTGATCGCCTACTGCTTGGCGAATTGAGCATCTCTTGTCTTGTAATTTGAACAAGACTGCAGCCGAATTTTAAAGAAATGTTGTCTTGTGTAGTTGGGAAGAGTTGGGTCGCGTCGGGGTTGTCTTCAAGTGACGGTACCTTTTTCTGGCGTCACAACTCGGCGAACCAATCGACGAGTCAGTCTTGACAGCGACCTGTCACAACTTGTACCGTCGTTTCAAGGTCGCGACTAATCGGGACTTAACAATTGCCTCGCCAATTAACATGCTGGATCTTGTTGATTCCATGATGCTGTCGCCTACTGCTCGACGATTTCAGCACCGCTTGTCTCGTTGACGACGGGGAATAACTCGCAGACTAAGCATCCCTGGTCGGGATAAAAATTGTAAATTTTGCAGGTTTTGAACAAGACTGTAGCCGATTTTGGAAAAAAATGGGTCTGTGTAGTCGGGAAGTGGTTTGGTCGAGAGCTGTCGTCTGTGTGACTATACCTTTAAGGTCTGCGACTGATTGGGGCTAGAAAACATGTGCCATGCTTGAATTTTATCGAGTTTATGATTCTGTCGCCTACTGGCGCGATTGTGATCTCTGTCCTTGTGTAAATTTTGAAAGTTTGAACAAGACTGGCGGCCATTTTAAACAAAATGTGTCTTGTGTAGTTGGGAAGAGGTTGGGTCGCGTCGCGGGTTGTCTTCTATGAGAATGTACCTTTCTTGGCGTCCAACAACTCGCGAGGCGGCCAATCGACGAGCAGTCTTGGCAGCGTCCTGTCACACTTGTGCCGCAGTCGTTCAAGAAGCGGCGACTGATCGGGTCGGAACAGAGACGTCGCCAATTAAACCATGCTTGATCGTGGGATTTCATGATGCTTTCGCCTACTGCTAGGCGTTGGGTCAACATCCCTTGTCTCGGTGACGACGGGGAAACTCGCAGACTAATCATCCTTGGTCGGGATAAAAAAATTTTACATTTTGCAAGTTGAACATGACTGCCGAGTTTGAAAAAATGCGGTCTTGTGTAGTCGGGAAGAGGTTTTTGGTCGGGAGCTGTCTTCTGTGTGCCTGTACCTTTCCTTGGCTCTACACCCGCGACAAATCACGAACATCTTGACAGGCGACATGTCCACAACTGTGCCTTCGTTTCAAGATCGCGACTGATCGGTAGCGGAACAGAGACGTCGCCAATTAAACCTGCTTGATCTTGTTGATTTCATGAGGCTTGGTCGCCTACTGCTAGGCGTTTCATACATCTCTTGGCTCGTTGACGACGGGGAAACTCGAATACTAATCATCCTTGGTCGGGATACAAATGTACATTTTCAAGTTTGAACAAGACTAGCCGATTTTGAAAAAAAGTGCGGTCTTGTAGTCGGGAATAGGTTGAGTCGGGAGGCTGTCTTCTGTGACTGTACCTTTCCTTGGCGTCTACAACTCGGCGACCAATCGACGAACAGTCTTGACAGCGACATGTCCCAACTTGTGGCCGTCGTTTCAAGATTGGCGACTGATCGGGGACGGAACAGTGGCTTCGCAATTAACATGCTAATCTTGTTGATTTCATTATGCTGTCGCCTACTGCTTTTGGCGTTTCAGCATCCCTTGTCTCGTTTACGAGGGAAAATCGCAGACTAAGCATCCCTGGTCGGAATAAAAATTTGTACATTTTGGCAATTTTGAACAAGACTGTAGCCTATTTTGAAAAAAAACGGTCTTGTGTAGTCGGTAAGAGGTGGGTCGGGATCTGTCTTCTGTGTGATTGGACCTTAAAATATATCTCTATTCATTAAATGGCCTAGACTATAATCATTTGCGAGCAAATTGAAGAAATTAACTTAAAGGAGAACCGTACAACGAAAACTTACACAATATGTAGCTAATAAAAAATCATTGAACAACAATATCGAGGGTTTTCATGGAAACCGGAATTATACTACCAAATGAATGAAACATTTTATCTGACCAATGCTATTTTGAATTTCGCCGGTGTATATAGGGGAAGGGAGGGATATGTATATGTGTTTGCGATACGGGGACGGCACAGTAGCGTCATATTGGCATGTGTGACGCAAACGTGCCGACCGTATCGCATAACGCGTTATACAAGAGCGCGAATTTTAAATACACCTTTTCGATTAAACCACTCCATATGTGGTCATATAATTAAAATTTTACAGATAAGAGTATATGAAAAAACTATATTCGTTGTACCGGTTTCCTTTAAAGATCCCTGGCCCCAGGGACCCCCGATTTTACCGGAATAGTCAAAATTTTGATATCAAGAAGAAGCTCCTATTTTTCTCATTTCCCTTGTTTACCCTGTGAAATCTTAGGGCTAAAGGATGTTCGGTTTGGATGTTATGACGAAAATAGCTCCATTTGGTCGACCAATACTTTTGCACAGTGGGGATTACAAAATCACGTTTTTTTTAGCTCGTATCTCACTTCAAAACGGGTTGAAATTCGGCGCGAAAACTTTACGATGGGTTTTGGAGTATATAGGCCATTCTATCAAATTGAAAAACTATAGCATAGAATCGGAGAAACTGACGAGCACAGACTAAATCATACAAAGAAATACACGGTCTGAACCCGGACCTCTCGCTTTCTAGGCGTGAGATATTCCACTGGCCACAGAGGACGGGTTATGTGGATACCAGCGAACGAGCACTAGTGTATTTCAGTCTTTATCTTAGACGACGCGAACTCATTCATGCACGCAATGATCAATAAATGATACAACCCAGGAGAAGTAAATTGGTAAATATTAAACTACGCTCGGAGAAACGACGAGCACAGAACTAATACAAGACGAAAACTCCCCGGTCTCGGGTTCGAACCTTGGCACCTGGTCCAAGAAGCATTTGGCCTCTCCGCTTTTGAAATGTTCGCGACCGAGGTGGAGTTTTTTTAAAATGCATTTTCTCTTTAACACTTGACATGTCTTGCTGAAGGCTCCAGGGCCGCGGCCCCAGATTGGACTGACCGGTGGTAAGATAACAAGCTCAGGTCCCTTTTTCAAAAAATGCGCCACGAAAAGCGAGAAAAAATGACATGTTTAACGCGGTCTTTGAGTGCTCTCGTTCGGGGTCCCTCATAGGCCCGGGCTGGAGGTACTCCCCCCGTTACCCTCCTATATTGACGGCACATAGCCTTTACAGGTACGTCCAATGACTCGTTCGACAGTTGTGCACTATGAATGAGACTTGGCCGCCACCGCCTGCATCAATCCTGAAACTTCGGAATTTTCTTTCAAAAACTTTTTAAGCGTGGTACTGTATTTCGTCGTCTCCGTCACATGTCTAAGTTACAGCTGCCACGTTTTTAGTTTTGAACAAAATTATCAAGCACCCTGTAATTGGAGTGAAATCAAATAACGGGACATACCCAAGGAGATGCTGTCGGGCTGGAGGCTCGCCTAAATATTGGCTGCCCTTTCGCCTTATCATTGCCGTACATCTGACCCTTTAGATTCATGTTCCTCTTATTAATTACAAGCTGGATTAGTCTCTTTCCTCGTCTCTCTATTCATATCGCATTCAGCACGTCACTTTAAAAAGACTGGAATAGCATTTCTGAGACTTGGCAATTTTGTTAACCACCACGCCTTTGTTTTGACAAAGGAGACGACACCAGCCTCTGCCAAGATGTCTCCTCAGCGAATGACCGCTAAGGAATGTTCTAATTGATTTACTCCATTAATTGAAGTATATAATCTATATTTGCCATGCGAATGAAAATTGTGAAGTAAAATAATTTGGTGATAAGGAATCTATATATCATTGTAATGAAGTAAAATAGTTTGGTTATAAGGAATCTATCATTGTAATGAATGTGTATAGATTATATTTTCATTGTGCCTATTTTGATTTTGAAGGCTTATCCTGGACCCGGCTAACCTTAGATTCCCCCCTCCCGGGGTCAGTTCAAGGGAGGGGCAACCAAAATGTTACTGTTTTTTTTGACATCCCAAATTACTGGATGTTCTTTAGCAGTTTAAGGTATTTGAGTATTTCATCAAAATATTACCTGGGTCTCGGGCTCAGCCCAACCCCACCCTGAAACGGGGAAGGAGATGATGGGAGGGATGAATGATTGACAGTAATGCTATCCAAAAAAATACTAAATTCCAGAAGTTCCTAATTTGCCTTGCAAGATTGAGCAACCGGTCATATATAGCTATTTTTGTCGGTGTCCATGGTTTGGGATTTTCAGAATTACGCTATCCCCTGGCAAATGCCCCGTGTTTTCAAATTATGGGTATTTCCCAGCAGCAAATTTTCTAGCTATACAAAACGCCGAAAATCCCGTAAAATGACGGTCAAATGTCCGTGAATTTAAAGAAGATCTGTCAAATAACGGTCAATCGCCCGTTAAAGCTTAAAATGTAGCCTACGGGCATTTTCAGGTATTCAGGGTTTCCCTGTAGTCAGGGGGAATTGTGGGCGCAGGGTGGAAATGGAGTACAGACTTTCTATCGATCTATTTTTGTTTATGAGGACCTAAGCCAATAATTTCTTGCGGGTGTGCTAATTTCGTGCAGTGGCATTTCTTAAAATCCAATATGGCCGCTACTACTCTCAAATTCATTCAAATGGGCATATAATTTTATGCTCTATATCCAGGTTTTAAAGCACGGGGAATATACTGGACGGGTTCCTGATGTGATTTGATCACAACATTAGGCCTACCATCAAATCCAATATGGCCACCCTGAAACCCAATATGCCCAGAAATCATTCTTTTGACCATACCTCACCAAGTATTTGTGATAGAGACATAATTATAGGCTCTCAGTAGGATCTCATATCTGACATTTCAGGTGTTTTAACATGCTCACCAATCAAGATGGCAGCCAATATGACCTCCTTTTAATTTCTTCAAAACTTACAAATTGTCATATATTCATAATATATCATAGTTGGTCGTCATTTTGAATTTTAAGCATGTTGTCAAAACAAAAACACCAGATACGAGTTTGTAATGTTCAAAGATATACATCTCATACTTTAATTTCAACTTTAAAAATCATTTTGGATGGTATAACTAAATACAATACAGATGTATCGTTATTTATAGGTTTTAAAGAAGGTAAAAAGGTAGCCATATTGGCCCCCATCTTAACATTTTTGCATGTTAACGAAACAAAAATGCCAGATAAGGATGTCAAATGGTTAAATACTTATCCCATACCTTAATGTACACTTTAATAATGATGTATAAATACATATAATAGAGGTATAATATATAGGTTTTAAATATATTTAAAGGCGGCTATATTGGCTGCCATCTTGAATTTGGAAAATGTCTATTACAAAGAAATACCAAATAAGGGTTTCTAGTGATCAAATACATATATCTCATAAGTGTAAAGCATGAAGAATACATATAGACACAAGAATCAAGCCTCTACAGTGAGTCTACACTTAAACATGTGCAGAACACTTGACGTGTCCAGATGTGTTTACAATGCATTCTACATGTAGAGGTATTAAAATAATGCTTGCAGAGTGTGTTCAATTGTAACAGATTTTGAACACCTGCAGAACATGTTGTAGGTGTTCAGGATGTATTCTATATATAATAAATAGATATAATGGAGGAGTTAAGATTATTTTTATGATTCCGAGCGCATATTTGACTTTTGAGCAGCCATATTGTATTTTTGTGGCAATGTAATGATAAAATTACATTACTAACACTTCTTCGTGCTTAAAAACACCGGAGTACCGCAAACAAAATTGCCTCTATCAGAAACACTTAAGGGATTTTACTGAGTTATTTTGGATATGGAAGCAGACATATTGGATTTTCAAAAATGCCACTGAACCAAATTTTGCACACCCTTCAAAAATTATTGGCTTAGGTCCTAATAAACTAAAATCTATTGATAGAAAAAGTCTGTACTCCATTTCCATCCTTCAGGCTGTGTGTGCAAACTTCCACCTGACTACTGTACTTCACGCAATTACTGTGATTACCCATTACGCATACGGTCCGTAAAATTACGGTATTTTTTTACAGTGTGGGTCAAAGGTCAAATGCGGTTCAAAATAGGTAAAAAATTCTGAGGCAAAAAATTTCCCAATAAGAACTGAATTATATTTCAACTGGAGATCTTGGGAAATGCTGGGGAGACGTGAAATGGGGGGTTTTAAGGGCTGCACATACACTGCAAAAGTGTTAACTTTAACATCACAGGTGTTAATTTTAACTCCCTCCTGGAATCAATAAGAGACTGCACCCACTTGTGGTTCCATGTTAGTGTTACATTAAGACAAAGCACTGCTTGGTGTTAGTCCATCTAGAAGGAACCTTGTTCCCCTCCTGTGTTCACCCCTGTGACCTAGGTCAGTGGGGGAATGAGGGTCCTTCTAGATGGACTACTTGGTGTTAATTTTACACTACATTCAGTGTTTGTTATTTTTTAACACAGGGGTTCTCAATTATGAAGGGCCAGAGAATGCCGAACACGTTAGAAAGTTCCCTACTTGAGGGCCAAATACACCTGAATTTCTTATGTTTCCCTTTATATTTTAGAGCAAGTTGAGGGCCAAGAATCAATGGTTGGGGGCCGGATTTGGCCCGAGGGCCGCCTAATGAGAACCCCTGTTTTAACACTTCCAGGTGCCAAATTGACACTACTGTTGTAATTTAACACTCTCCTGGAATCAATACGGGACCACAACCTCTGGTGTTAATTAACACCAAACTTTGGTGTTAACATTTATATTTGTAACGTGTGATATGTTAGTAGAAAATATTTGATTTTGTTATTTTTTGCTTCTATTGTAACTGCTTGCCTCTAACAAATCATAAACAGATCACCAAAATACATAAGTAAAAATTCTGCAACAACACCGAGCGGTGTTAAAAACCTAAATTTCAATCAACACCAGAGACTGCCAAGCAGATGTTCACTCCGAAATTTCAACGCCAGAGACTGCCAATCAGGTTAAAGGTCCAAATTTTCAACACCAAAGACTGCCAAGCAGTGTTAAATCCTAAATTCAACCCAGCGACTGCCAAGCAGTGGTCAACGCAATCCAAATTTCAACACCAGAGACTGCCAAGCCAGTGTTCAATCCTAAATTTCACACCAGAGACTGCCCTCATTGTTCATTCCTAAATTCAACACCAAAGACTGCCAAGCAGTGTTAAATCCTAAATTTCAAACCAAAGACTGCAATCATTGTTCAATCCTAATTTCAACAGCCAGAGACTGCCCAGCAGTGTTCAATCCTAAATTCAACACCAGAGACTGCCAAGCAGTGTCAATCCTAAATTTCAACACCAAAGACTGCCAAGCAGTGTTAAATCCTAAATTTCAACACCAGAGACTAACACCGAACAAGGCTTGACACCGACTTGGTGGTAAAATTTTAACACCCAGTTTTTGCAGTGCACGTGATTGTATTAATTAGATTAAGACTATAGATAGAAAGCATAGTTCCCTGGTTCAATCCCCTTGAACCCTTCTTTTTGAAAAGTCTTGAATATTCAGAGTAATAAAGGTTATAGAATCAACTATCACTTGAAAGATCGGCTAAAAACACATCAGTAATAGTGGTATATGGAACTACCAGAGATTGTTTGCTACAATTATCGCCCCCCGCAAACATGGCGTGCGTTCAACATAAAGAATATACTCCATAACCATCATTTTGTAGTGAAAATGTCTGCATGATCCAACGGAGTACATCGTTTTTTTGGAATGGGTTTTAATGGTTCCCGCTCCCCTTTGCGTTATTTTTATGGCTTGAGAAATCGTCTATTTTATACTTGAGTGACAGTTGTGTCATCCTTGCCTGTTGCAGTGAATTCCGTCGCGTGCACACCGGAAGAATGACAACAACCCCAATTTTCACACCTCGTTGGGTCAATGTCGTCATTTCAGTCACCATCAAAACACCTTCCTGACACTGAAGTCGCCTTTGTGCGCCATCCTAGGTCATTTTATGAAACTTTTTTTATTCAATATAGTAGAGGATTCGCTTGTCCTCGTTACTTCGCCAATCCGCATGGAGCAAGGCACTTCGCACTCGTGTACCATTCAAACGCACACAGATGGTCTATGCACCAGCAATTCCGGTGCTTGTCATAAGGTATAAGTCATAGTAGGAAAAGCTAGTATGGGTTCTCCGGCTGCAGTTTATGTCTTGTACTACGCGTTATATTTTTTGGGAGTTTGGTATACAGCACATGTAGACCAGTATTTCTTTATGGCTTGCCGTCGAAGTACCAGCCAGTCAGATAAACGGAGTAATTTTATAATACCACTTTTTTTTTGCACAATGCAGCTGTATAGGTTTCGAAAAATACCGATGATGATACGACAATTGTTTTTAAGAACATACCACTGTCTAACCACCTGCTACGCCTGTAAAATATGGAATGATTATTTTTCTTATACAGCGAGATGTTTTGGTCATAAGAAATGGTGGCTTATTTCGACACAATAAATAAATGGCGTTTCATACCATTGTGCTGAGGAAAATAAATGACAAGTCAAGAGATGTAAATTGCGGTGATTTTTCCTTGGGTTTGTGTATTTTACAGCTGTAAATCGGTCCCTTGCTTGCCGCGGTACTAGCTACACCAGCCCGGTGTATTCCAGCGGCATGCTCAGTCATGAGTACGGGCAGCCACCCTGCTACCGATATGGCAGGTATGGAGTTCTTAACGTTTCTTTTGGTTTTGATGCCATGGACTTGGTCTCGGGGTGCGTCAGGATCAAACTTTTTTCGAGAGCAATTAGGTTGTGACGAATTCACTAAGGTAAGGGGCCGTTTCGTTTACATGTTTTGCATGCCATGCGTATACAATACAGGTACATATAACAAGTCTAACCTTGCATGCCAGCTCTTACGCAAAATACAATGAACTTGCATAATTATTTCATTTAATATCCCAGTTACATAGTATAAAAATATACTTTAAAGAATAAGCGTATATCATAGATCAGCGTGAGTAGTATGTGCTTACTAAGTTACTGAAAAAGCGTCATGCTCGGGGATATCAACGCAACGTGATCAACAGAATTAAATTCATTCAGTCTAAACTTGAGACTTGGTTTGTAAAATAATTGGGTATAGGTTTAACTTATTAAGAGATTACTCAGTATTTTAAAAATGTTTTGTTAAATAGCAAATCATGACTTAATTTAAGAAGTGATCTGTCGATTCGTTTTACTTTGAAGCAGTCCTTGTGTGGTGTGTGCGTTGCGTGTGGCCGGTATATCTAAATTTGCCAAAGGCAAAGGGTAGTTTATTTTCATTGGGTACCGTAGAATTCTTCCAAGAATATGTTGTCTTTAATGGTTTCAATTTGCTTCCTTGTTATATAGGATCAGCATTCATTTTTATGGCGTGTTCGACGTGACCCTCCTGCGTATTTCTTCGGGACCATCCACGTACCGTACACCCGAGTATGGGATTACATACCCGATAATGCCAAACAAGCTTTCAGGAATAGCGAGAACATATCTTTGAACTTGGAGTTTTTTTTCCTTACAGATACTTCTACTATATCAACGTTAGCGAATTGTCAACTCCTCCCTCAAGGGGAAAACTTAAGTGATGTATTGCCAAATAGTTTGTTTGAAAGACTTGCAAGACATCTCGAATATGTCCGTGTCATGATGCCAACATGGATGACAGAGCAACAGAAGGGTAGGGGTCTTTATGCTGACTACCTCTTTAATGCTATAGCGGGGAATTGGGAAAGAAAACGACCAGTTTGGGTTATGCTTATGGTGAACTCCTTAACAGAAGCAGATATTAAATCTAGAGGTATTCCCGTTTTGGATCTTTACCTAGCACAAGAAGCTATGAGATCCAATAAAAGAACTGGTGCTGTCGAAAGGGTGGAGGAGCAGTGCGTACCTCTCAATGGACTAAACTTTACACAGGTAGGTAACCTGATTAAATATGTAGTGAGAATTAGTCCACTTATCTACAGAATTCGTGATTCAATTGTCCATACTTGTCAATTGCATTCAATATATTTGATCTAGGTACACATCTACACTATTACTGTCACTATGGCCTCGCGTATTGTCATTGGATTATTTCGCCAGCATCTCACACCCCCTTGTCGTGTGAAGTTGTTGATCAGGAGACAAAACTACCTGGCAAAACAAGGAGTCGGAGTGTTTACGGTGTCTAGTTCCCGGGTCTCGTCTCGATGTAAGCATTCTAACTTCTTTATGAATGTCATTTGGGTTGACCCTAAATACTATACAACTTGGAATATTGAGTGAAACCCACATGGTGGCAATAAGCATGCCATTATGCTATGAGCGAGAAAGAGCATACTCGCCACCGTCTTCTATGAAAGCCCACAAAGGGGAATTTGGTCAGTTGGCCGTGTAAATAGGCTGAATACAGTTTACACCACTCAGCTAATTTTGTTGGCATTGTAGAACGGATTTAATGATCGATAAAACATGAAAAGTGGTTGACAAAATAAAGGGACAGTTCATGCGTGCGGCCTACGTAACGGTTTTGAAAGAAGAGACAAGATAAATACGGAACTGGATAGTGATCATTGATTCATCCCTAAACAAACAAAAGACAACAAAAAGTTTGCTGTATGTCACATTGTGAGCAATTGTGAGTTTTACTTAGATGTGAGTGATCCGATCTTGGTGAAATTTTTTTTTTTTTTTGCTCTCGCATAGAAGCATATCACCAAGAATAACACCAGATTTTGAGTTAAGATTAGTTACGGATCTCTTTGGATAGTAGAACCATACCTGTGTGTGTGTGTGAGTATGGTTGAGCTAGAATACCTCAACATTTGGGGACGTGTTTACATCTAAGGAAATATTTTCCTTGCCTTAAATTTCACTGGGGTAATTCCAGAGAAAAATAGAAACTTGTCCAATACCAAAATCACAATTTTGATTGGGTCAAGTGGGACAAAGTTACCAATCGGGTCAAACAAACAACGCCCTCATTTTTTTGTTAAATTTGAGTTTTTGTATTGGAAATTGTAGCAAAGTCTTTTGCAAGGCTGCAAGTCAAAAGTGCTGAGAACAAGTTTTTAAATACTGCTGAGTTTTGTGTAAAAATGTCCAAATCCTGACATTTATGACATTATAAAATAGTTTTTATAAAGAATGTTAATATTATTTGTTGATGCAACCCTAGCAATAAATTGAGACACAAATAAAATTCAAATCATTTCCATAATCAACAAATAATGTTACATAAAAAACAATGAGGAAAGAGGCCTGAAGGTGTCCCCTCTCCCCACTGCAGGCACGTAGCCAGCCCTGTGGTTCTGAGGGAGCATGTTCTAAGTAGGAGCGACAAATGTCCCGATCACAGGGCAAAAAAGGCTGATTTAACATGAGTATCCATCTTTACATCCCAATTTCCCCTAAAAAAAAATCAGAGGGGCGCTCTTCCCCTCTCTACCCCCCTCCGAAGGAAAGTTATACAGATACATCAAAACAAGTTAAAGGGGCATTTCGTGATCCACAACCTCGTCCCCCAGCTTAACTAAAAAAAGTTAAGATTTTTTACATCTTCTGAACCATTAGTCTTAGTAACCATGTGTACCCAATCATGCGTGCAAATTCGGTCATACTGTAAGAAATTTGTAATTTTATATTCTCTCTGTAAACTGACAAAAATTACAGCACGGTGGCCTATGGGACCATGGGATACAAGCAATTGCTCATATTAGCACAAAACTGCAATCTTCAGAATCAACTCAAATTTTGTGAATAAACTTTTCTCAAGGATATCCAGTGAACAATGAACAAAGCAGAATGTGCTTGGAATCAAGAAATGCACCTTTAACCAAACAACCCTGTAACAAGCACACAAGACAAGAAACTGCTCAAATAAGGCCAAGAAAAAAGGGTTCGTCTGAGCTTCCCACTGTTAACATGGTTGTAAAAATCACATTTTACCACATTTTTTAAAGGTTTTCGAGAGATAAAATTTTTTTAAACGGGTTAAGAAAAAAATTGGCCAAAAAACAGCCAAAAAAAGTCATTTGAAAATGTAATATAAAAAGAATTTCTGCATATAGCGGGGAAAAAAATGCTTAAGGTTTGAGGTACAGGAAGCCGGCACAAACTTTTTCTTTTTTTTCACTTTACATTATGCAATTCAAAAACATCATCATAAGATGACACCAGTTTTGACTTCATTTGATTTCTGAAGTGCTTAATGGGGGATGACCATGCCCCTGTTAGACCATCGTGATTATAAAATGCATAAAAATATCACCATTTTGATAATCGTGGACTGTATTGCATGACATAAAATATATTATAAAGCACATAATAATATTTCTCTCATTTGGATCCTACCATTTCCCCAATATTTCACGGCAGGGGAAAAAAGTTGCTATAAAAAGTGACTATTTCCCTGTGATGACGTCTCTCGGGAAATAGTAACCTTTTATAGCAACTTTTTATAGCATCATTGTACAGACTTCCATGCCAGTGCTTGCACTCATTAGCACATAGTGTTTGTTGTTCAATTCATAAGAATGATTAAAGCAATAACATTTTTTGAAGAGCGCCCCCAATTTTCAAAATTTGAGATTTTTGCAGAGTTGTGTTGGTAATTGTCTAGTTAACTATAGTATACCTGCACGTGGTAATGCTGAAAAAATGGGTATTTGTCATAAAGAAGCGATGTTGTAATTAGAATCTGGATCCCCAATTGTAATTTAATGGCGGAGGTCGAAACGCCAAATTTATGTCCGTCCATGATGAAATAGTGTAACCTCATGAAAATGATCTCTAACTTGACTTGCCTGAACCGATGGCTGGAAACAACATAATAAATGAGCGTAGCACGAACAAGGCGCAATTTCCCGGCTATTTCATATTGGAAGGACGTTCCAGCAGCGTGAATTATTATCGAAGATCTCCGATATTAATTATTCTAAAAAACAAAAGTCCTTATATTGTGACACAGAGAGTTTGAGCTTTCACATGCACAGGTATGTTTACTAGTCAATGCCAATTGATGCAAATGTGCAAGAATCTCAAAATATCTGGAAAATTGTGGATGCTATTCAAAAATATGTGCTGTTATTGCTTAATGACAAGAGAAGGAGAAGTATATTTATATGTAGTAAACAAAATTTGATTTGCACTATATGGTTACTGTTTTTGTTTTGGTTAAAATCCCACCCCTATTTGACTGGATACTGTGGGCACTTGGATGACAGTGCAGGCTTGAGAACTAATGCACTATTTATGGAAATGTTTTACTGTTGGTGATTGGCATATTTGTGATGATGCATTCCATAGGTGAAAACTGAGAAATGGTTTCAAGCTATTTCACATATGAAATAACGATAAGGAGTATTGTACAAACACTAGGAACTTTAAATAAGTTGTTGTGAAAGGGGTCTGTATAGCTTCATTTTTTGAGTCCGCAACTAAGCCTCTATCTATAGAACTGAATTCCACAGTAAGCAGAAGATACTCAAATTACTGTGTTGTGTGAAAACCAATTCCAGAAATGTGAAAGAATATCTGTAAATTGAATTTCCTTGGCATGCTCACATCTTGGCTGCATAGCACAGCAGAGTCATTTTCCTTTTCAAGTCGGGTGTCCTTCTCCAGATTGTTTTCTTTTGTTATCAGTTTACACCAAAGATTAGAATTATCATCTTGGGTGCTGACAGCTGTTCCAGACTGTATGTAAAGGGAATGGACTCTTTGTGACTAGGAGTTTCTTTAATTACAGAATAAAGGAACGATTTTAGACTCAGTCATGTCTTAACTGGGGAATAGTTTTCCAATGCCATTATCATGCAAAAAATGGCATTGCTGTCTCTACTGACATTATCGGTCGTTAAAATTCAAAGTACAATCTTGATCATTATAGCTAAAATATGACGGGATAAGGACTGCCACAGTAAAAAAATCAAACAACCATTGATGCAAGAGGCCTTGTGTGCAACAGTCAAAAATTGTTGAATTCAGACTAGGCAGGAACCAATGTAATTGCATAAAATTTCTCAGTTGTTTAAGATTGAGATAAGGTAAAATTAAAGTTTATTCCCGGGTTGTATTCACTTCATTACTATGAAATTTAGATTTGAGTATGGTGTAGAGCAGTTGAATGCACACCTAATTAGGTGGGCTGACCAAAACAATTAGCAATTAATTCAAGTGTGTTTAGTGACCTCAAAGCAGGTCACCAAGGATATTCATATATACAGCAACATGCCTCGTATATACAGGCTGCGACTGAGTTGAATCAAGTGGGGATGGGGACAAAAATGAGTTAAAAAGGGGCATTTTTGCTAAATAACATGCAAGTAGCTCATGTTTGCATTTTAGGCAGAAAGACACTGATTTTCAAAGAAAAGAGATTTTTCTTGCTTAACCTGACATTTTTAAAAAAAATGTTATTCATTCCACAAAAGTTGATAAAAGTGGACCTTTACTGAAATTTTAACCTCTTTTAACACTTACTGTGCTCAAGTGATCGAGATCTTGATCAAAACATGTGGCAGGTATTATAAAATGCTGCCTTTGTGTACATAAGAGGTGTTAAAAAAAAACCCTTTAAAATCCCATTTTTTGGCTCCCTACACTAACAAAATCTATCTTTTGGCCATTTTGACTTGAGCCATTTTTAAAAACTTTTGGGGGCTTTTTGAAATTTGGGGGGCATCCCCCTTTGGTTACAGATCTGAAATTACTGTATGGGCTATTGAAAAATTCACCCTATCATGGTTCAGGTTAAATGGTATCAAATTCAAATTATTTTTAACGTATATTGACAATGGCTTTTTCTGTAAGGAAAAATAGATGTTGTAATCAGGAGGGGCACCTTTAAATTTGTACACAAGCTTTCAAATATACAAGTATGTACATGTGTAATATTGATGTATGGAAGGGACATTTTGCAATTGTTTAGGTCTCATCAGAAAATTCACAAAAATCAGGTCACAAGCCACATCCTAGATAATTCTGTATAACTCATGCTATCTTGTCTACACCACTATGTCCATTCTGAAATAACAAACTTACATGTAGATCAAATATTGAGTGTATAGCAGATGAAGGGTATCAGCAAACAGTGATTGACCTCACAAGGAAGGAGACTACATGCACCTCATTAATAAATTGCTTACAACTTGTCTGTCTTTCAATAATATCAGCCAGTAGTCATTTGATTTAACAATAAAAAGTAAGTCATATTTGTCCTAGATATTGGCTACTTTATTGATTTTCATCTTATCTATATGATTGAATCTACAATGTGGCTGTCAGGCTCCAGCCAGTCAGTCTGTCTCAGAGTGTTTGATGTCATGGCATTGCTAATGACATAATCACCAGTTATCTTTACAGTTACATAGAATTTTGTAAATTTACACATATTTGAATTACTTTTTGGAAACATCTGAGCTTAATACTTTTGTGGTAAAGATATATACCGAGAGTTAAATAATTTGTGCACATTTTGAAGAAAATTGAAAGATTCAGAATATTGTACTCAAATTTGTATCAAAACTTTTAGTAATGACTGAAGTGAGGCCATCCTACCTCCTACCTCATTCCACCTTGGCTTATCTGCATATTAAAAAATAAACCATTCTCTACAGATACAAAGTTTTGGCTTGCGAACTATTTTGGAAGTAATCACAATTTAGGCCTAATCATGGTATGAGTTATTACAAGATCTATGCACCCACTGTGTGGCAATGACCCCTGTTGAGAGTAGGATGGTACAAGTTGGGCAGGATTAATTGTCCAGGCAGGGTTCAGCGGGTCAATTTGTGCAAACTGTGCAGCAGCAATTGAATTGTTGGCTTCTACCCATGTGTCCACTGTCATCAATTAACTCCATCATACCAAGTAATTGGATTGGGGAGAAGCATTTTTTTTTCACATTGTCATTTTGGACTGTTTGTTTACATTTTATACATTTTTAATATGAAAGTACTTTGCCGTAAGTTTTTCTTTCAATTTGGTAGACTTTCTTCTGATATAAGTCCACCTGGTTGTCAGTTGTCACTCAATTCAATTTCAAAAAAGTGGGCCCTATACAGGAGACTCCCTAAAATATGAAAACATTGCATTTCCTGTTGGACCTCCTTACATATTTGCAGTTTTTATCCCCCTGGTTTGAAAAGCAGAAGGAGGATTTTGCGATAGAATGCAGTCTGTGTTCCAGTTTGGTTAGGTTTTGGTTAGGTTTTTGTTTTTTCAGGTCACTCCTTCAAAAAGTTTAAGTCCGATTCAAACCATTATCATGTTTTGGGGAGTCCAAGTGTGTGAAATATCGGATCCAAAACATGATAATGATAAAATTGGATGATTTACGCCCAATATTAATTGGTCTCGCTATGAGTTTTAAAATATTGGGCTCGACTGCGTCTCGCCCAATATTTTTGCAACTCATAGCTCGACCAGTTAATTTGGGCTTAATTGATCCAATTTTATTTCAGACTTGGTAAAGGTGTGGATGATGTCAAAAGTCATGGACCAATGTCAAAGATCACCAGAGGTCATGTTCCATACTGCCTTCATGCCAGGGGGATCACACAAGTTTACTTGCTGTATTTTACATTTTTGTTATTTTATTGATGACTCATTAATACTGAAAAGTTAAAAAGAAATGCCATGTCATCCACTCCTCAAAAGGAGAAATTTCACTTATTTCCCATTGGACTTTGTGGGTGCACAGCATTGGCCTAGGGGTCATATGGTAGGAAGCCCTACTACAATACATGTAGGGATAGATCAGTGAGATGTGAATTTGATTGAAAGGTGATGTCCAATCACATGTCTGAGGTCTTTTATGTGGGTTTACCCCCAAATCGCTATGAAAGCAGCTCTGTTGTTCATATGACTGACAGTGTCTTGGCTATTTTTGCAAGTAAATCTCAGATGGCAACTAATGTAATAGTCCATACTTGTTTTTAAATACATGTGATTGACAATTACATGGCTGTACTGAATCCCAAACCTTTATTTCCTTCTGATATTAAATCTATTTTGTAGAAAAGAAAAATCCATTAGACATTCTTAGCGTATGCTTGTTCAACAGTTTAGGTTACAACAAGAGGGAGTAGTATTATTGACACTTTGTCCTGACAAACCTTCATTGAAATCCTCCAGGACCTGTGCCATATTCTTGCTATTTGTTGTAATATGAAGATTTCAAAGTACAGCCTTGTTCAGGAACACCCATTGTTTGCTGTGTAATATGACATGTTGGATTGACTATAGGATCAATTCATTCAATTGCAAGTGTGTCTATATCTTTCAAAGCAAAGTACACTAGCTTCTTTGCTTGCCAACAACTCAAGTTCACCAACCTCTTTACCATATTGTTATGTTACAACAGGTCAAAAGGATTTGCAAAAGTAGACCCAAATCTTCAGTAAAATCAAAGTAAAGAGGAAATTAATATGCAGAACAATAAGATTTTGTTATTTTTTTCCTTAACCATTTTGAGATGACTGGAGCTGACACATTTGGAAATAACTTTTATGAGATCCCTACAGGTGAAATTCAGATGTGAATTAATTGTATTGTGCAACTGGGTGTAATCCATCTTAATGCTATTAAAATCATATTATGATATTATGCATGTCAAGTAATTTTATATTGATAGTACTCAATTATCTTACTATGCTATTTAAAGCCATAATCAGTCATTGCCTCTCAATCTCAGTTCAGTGCTACTTTTGCATCATATTAACAAATAATATGACTGTTCTTTGTAATATAGATATTAAAACTTGCTACATGTAGCTTGGGTTACCGGTACCTAAAAATTGGGATGTTTACTATTTCATGATGTCACAATGTTGGGATCCTGACAAAAATCACATATTTAAAAATGGATTTCACATAAATACATCATCTGCTTTGCTTTATCTTACATAAATAACATCATGGGAAACCCCAAATTTTGCAATCTGGTATGATCTCAATGCATAAACAAGTTGACTCATTTTTATTATCCCCTGGCTTGAAAAGCAGAGGGGGATATTGCGAAGGTGCGCATGTCAGTATGTATGTATGTGTACAATGTATGTATGTGTACATGTATGTGTGTGTTCCAGTTTGGTTAGGTTTTTGTTTTTCACGTCTCCTTCGAAAAGTTTAAGTCCGATTTAAACCAGACTTGGGGTGAAGGTGCAATAGGGGGTCCTTCATATGTGGATGATGTCAAAGATCATGGACCAAGGTCAAAGGTCAACTGAAGTCATGTTCCAGTTTGGTTAGTTTTTGTTTTTCTGGTCGTCTTTGAAAAGTTGAAGTCCGATTACATTGACAACCTAACTTGGGTCGAAGGTGCAATACGGGTTCCTTCATATGTTGTTGAGGTCAAAGGTCACATACCAAGGTCAAAGGTCATCTGCACTCATTTTCCCCTTTGGTTAGGCTTTCATTTTTCAGAAACTGCTACATTTCTAGATATTATTCCATGAGAACAATTTATTGAATTTTGATACACTGCAACTGACAACTGTGCCAACTAACCAACTTGCTTATACTGCCATCTTGCCAGGGGGATCGCGCAAGTTTACTTGCTGTATTTTCTAAATTTTTATCACGGGGAATTCCATTTCTCCTCTTGTGCAATCTATCTAGTAAATAACATCTGGTCTGATCTCAATATAGCACAAGGAAAATCCCATAATAAACAAAGTACTTTTTCCGGTGAGAAATCTTTTCTCAAATAAAATTGACAAATAAAATAATAGTTTAATCACAAAATGAAGGCTAATATAACACTACAAGAATTAAGAGTGTTGTTTGTTTACAACCAAAAGACACATAGGGATAGCTTTTTCCACAGTGGCAGATGTGGCCGTGGGTGTAAACTATAGGTTAATAATTGCACATTTATCACAAATGCAGTAACACATTAAGTTTATACTTGGTCACAAGAACCTCTGACCTGAGCCTCATCTGGTAGGGGGAAAATTGACACCTAATGACCCTTATGTGACCTTTGACCCAATTTTGTCACTGCAAGATCAGCAGGTGACTTTTTTTTTTTTTTTTTTTTAGTGCCCATCTCTCTTTCCTTAGCGTTTGGGCCAGACTCCTCCGTATTATTTTTGCTGTGGGGGGTTCGCCACTCCTCCCGCACAGCGAGTCTGTTACTTTCCCAGCATTGAATAATGCTGGTACCCATTTATACACCTGGGTGGAGAGGAGTAATTGAGGTAAATCATCTTACTCAAGGGCGCAACACGTTGGCCGCAGTGGGACTCGAACCCACAACCTTTGGAGTGCGGGGCGAATGCTCAATCCACTGGACCACACATGTGCAGTTGCAAATAAATACAGAGTAGGTCTATTCAGAAAAATTAAATTAATGTACATCATGGTAAACCTTAATTTCTACATTCAATCTCTAAATGAGTTTATCCTAAAAAGTTTTAAGTGGGAAAATAGGTAAAAATGGTTTTCTTGTAACACAAGTGTGCACCATGATAGCTAGCTATGTGCATGTGTTATGTGTGCCTGTGGTGTTTATAGCATGGGCAATGTTTGACACTGCAGACTGTTATCAGAACCAAAATACACAAAAACATAACTACATTGTAATGATAAAGACAGACATGCATTAAAGACAAACATAAACATCTGTATCCCAAAAGTTTTTTTCACCAGACCACAGGGCCTGTGCTTGCATATGGATACCAGAGAAACAACCACTAATATATAGATAGAAGATATAATCTGAAAACAAGTATAGCACAAAGTTTGTGTACATTTAGTAGGTACTGGGTCATATTTGATGCAAAATGAGTCATTTGTTGTACAAAATGAAAATGTGACTTTTTCTGGAGTTAATTTTGCTGAAACCCCTAACTCAAAACAAGACCAAGACATTTTTTTTTTTTTGCAAAGACTATGTACAGTATACATATTGGGTGCTATTTGAGAAGTTTTGCCTTTCCTTCCTGGTTGGTTGGGAAGCATACCGACAATGTTTTTGTCCTTATCTCATTTTTTCATGAATTTAACCTTATGCCACCAAATTGGCACAAACATGGCGTACCAGACCTTTACAATGGGGGGGCTGAAGGGGTGGGCCAAGACTTTTTTTGAGGGGGCAAATTGGGTCCTCTCCATAGACACTGTACAAAAGGCAGTCATTTGGGGGGGGGGGGCGGAAGGGGGGGCAAGGGTTTGTTTGGGGGGGCTCTCGCCCACCCTGCCCCCCCGCTGGTTACGCTCCACTGCACCAACCCCCCAAAGGTCCTGGATGCAGCAATTACGTCATCAAATGAAGACGCAATTGGGTACAAAATCCCTGGCTGGCCAGCGACACTGCCAGTGGCGTGATATTCCCAGTCAGCAAGGTTTCCAACTTTTCTCTTTCCCCTCTTTCCCTATTCTTACTCCCTCCAGGGAGATAGGCTAAAACAACATGTAAGGCATAAGGGTAATATTATTTGCAATGAGTACCACAACACTTATCTACTAGTAATGAATGCTCATGCAAAGAGGTTCTATATAAGATAGAGAGGCAAAACGTTACGATCTTTAGAAATTCACCATCTCGCATGTTTTGCCGACCACAAAAAAACCTGAGTACCAACAATAGAAAGCAATGGCTGCCCCGCTCTTCCACATACTGTGGGTGCCGCTTTTGCATTACAACTAATCGGTAGTGATACAAATTGAATTATGTGTTAGAGGTGGCCAGTGTAATAATAGTGTCCAGGATATTGTGCTCAGATACTCTTTTTTCTCATATGCAATGCGCCTTCGGTGAAAAGATGTATTCATTGAGCGGTTTATTTAAATCTAAAGTCAAGACGACTGATGTGTCATTTCATTCGTTGAGTGGCCCATTGTAGGACAAAATTAACCACCCAATAGCACCCAACATCCCAACACGATATTTTGGCGGATTGTTTGTATCGAAGTGACATTATGTGTGTATACAAGCACCCAAACTGATAATTATTCCGTGCAATACTCAAAATGTTCAGCGAACAGCACGGACGACTGGTTTTAAATGCGTTTCACCCCCTTGGCTCATGCACACCAGTTAAGTGATTTTTCAAAGGTGGAAACTGTTACTAGCTTTTTCAGAATGTATCTTATTGTTAAATTTCCAGTGTTGGAAATCACTGATCCTTGAAGTAGGTAATACTGAAGTATATGGATAAAATCAGGGGGTGTGACTCTGAAAAAGAATCCCTATATTTGGGTTTTGAAACACTATTCAGATTCAGTCATCATTGTGTACTGCATAAAGCTTATGGACAATGTGGAATTGTATACCAGGGCAATTTTATCTTTCCACAGTGTGCCGTAAATTTGTAATAGAAATCTTTGTGTACTGAAGTGTAATTTAGTTTATCTTGGGTTTTACCTATATTATGAGTTAATTGTGTAATCCCCCCCCCATGATTTACCCTGGCACCACTCCTGGATCAGAAATAACAAAGGAACCAATCACAACAACTGAATCAGAAGGTGCTAGAATCACAAAATGCACCTTTAAGGTTAGGGTTAACACAGGATTTGGGATGACCAACCTTGTTTGTAATTGCTTTATTTCTCTTGTCAGAAGGGTGCAAAGGGTATAATGTAAATGTCTTTAAAAAAATCTATATCAAACAAAATGCATACAACCCTCAAAAGGGTCTGGGGGAAATATGTGCATCTTTTTGCCAACACACACTAGGACACACACACTTGTGTGGTATACACACTTCTGAAAACATCAAAAGAACCTCCTATTCATTATTAAAATGGAATAAACTGCCAAGGACCTTTACTTGAAAGAATTCTGGTGTGTTAGGTCCTCGGAAGTGATACAAGTACACCACACACACACACACACACCCTCACACACACACACCCTCACACACACACCCCTACCCACACACACACACACACCTTGTAACAGTATAGTCATTCTGCAGCATGTGTTGGCACACAATTGATTTTGCTGTGGTAGTAGTGCATACATAATCTTTCTGTGCGACTATCAAAACTCTACTTTGTTAAAAAAAAATCAAACTTATATGATCATATCTGTCAGATAATCAATAGGAATAACCTGTCTATTTTAACTGGACCTTTTTATTGTAATTTTATGTTCCCAGATTCTCCCTTCAATTTGAACTAGGAGTTCATCTTCAGGCAAGCATTGTTATCCTTTGTTCCTTTAGGACAATTTAATCAATCATTAGTTATATTAGGAAAATAATCTATTCACCTTGACAGACCTAAAGACTGCTACCTAGAGTGTGTTATGGTTCATTTCCAATATAGTGTACATGTATTGGTAGCTCAACTATCTCAGCCTTAAAGTGACAGGAGGAGATTTTTTTAGGATATGAATTTCTCTCAAATTTCACTGGATCGGTTGTAGACCACCTACCGAAAACGTTTGGCAGGTTTATTGACAAACAGTACAAAAGAAACCGTATTAAACCTTGTTTTGAACTTGCCTGCTATCGTAATCGTTCCCCATAGAAAACCGTGCTTTGACTTTCTGTCGTGCACGACAGAAACTACTAAATCATCATCTTATTACATAAAGACGGCGTATGCGGCTTATTCACTTCAGGTGTGATCTAATACATTGGTAAGCATTCCAAATATGTAAAAAACCTAGGTGCGAGAAAAAATTGGGGGCGCTTCTTTCTGGAAATCTCATGTCTCTTTAACTTGATGGTTTATTTTTGTGGGCCACCAGCATAGCTGGCAGGACCACTTTGCAATCCGTTGTGCATGTGTATATATATGCACATGCACAACGGATTGCGCATGTGTATATATGTATGTATGTGTCACTAAAATGTTAAGTTTTTTTATGGAGCGGCCCACAGCTTATATTCTTTGAATATAGTGAGAGTGAAAGCCGAGAACCGTAAAATTCTAGTTTCTCATAAATTCAATTTGTTCTTGAATCTTAAAACTATTCACTTATTGTTTTTATGTTAATCATTTTTTTTTTACATTAATCATTTTATTTTTTATTGGATAAATGTTCATGAATTTTTGATATTTGCATTTTCAACTATGATACTGCATGTATCATGCAGTATCATAGGAGAGGGAGAGCACATGGCCCACTGGTTAGGGTATTAGCCTTTGGTGCTAAAGGTCCCCGGTTCAACTCCCGGCGGGACCACTTGCAGGGATTTAATCGGGTACTAAATTCTGGATTTAATCTGTACAAGAGCTCTCCCCATGGTTCAGTTGGACTTGGGCAAATGAAGGGGATGTTAAGCCATCGGTCCCATGTACAGAGAGTCATACCTGTGCATGCACATCACAGTCAGTGTCGAAAAGAGTACATGTGGTGTAGGGTGATTACCCCTGGCTGTCCCAATTCCATCCCGGTAAAATGGACCCCAATGGAAATAAGCTTCCTGCCCGAGGCTTTCAAATCAAATCAAATTAAAATGTATGCATTATGCAGGTCATCTTTTTCTCATCAAGTGGGGTCACTAGTGCAGATAGCTCCTCTCCACATCCTCCTGTCTAAGGCTGTCTTGTGCTCAGGATCAGGGATCCCTCATTCTAATTCAAGGACCTATGGAATAGCATCTTATAGGTGTCTACTCTACATTTACGCTCGTCCATTAGCCTTTCTGTCTGTTCATGCAAGTAAAAGTTGGGTCATTTTTGTGAGATGATGTTATTTCATTGGTCATACAGAAGCCTGGTTTTTCATTTCCAGCGTTGCTGTTAATTACAATCAGGGATCCCCGATCTTCTGACAAATATGCAAATTTGAGCATTACCTATCACAGATTCACTAAAAATTACTAGCACAAGCGTGCAAAGATTTTGAAAATGGGGGCGCTCTTCAAAAAAGTACTATTATTGCTTTAAGGAAATACAGGAAGTAAAACCTGGCTACCTTGTATCTGGAATGATGACATATAAGGACATTTGTTCCATTCCAACATCTCAATGGCTAATTCAAGGAGAATAAGAATGTAAACAAATCACACCCCCTATTTTTCATATAAGTCCATTTTTTTGCACTGTTGTATTAGATAAATGTTGTACTAAAGACCCCTTGAAGTGGCTAAGCATAATATGTTGCATTTGTCAAGCAGTGACTATTTTTATGCTATTTTTACTAATATTAATAACAGTTGGGATTTGACTTTTTTAGGTGTAGAAACAGTCGTGAATGGCATCTTCAAGACCGTTTTAAAATGCTTTAGTGTCTGTTTTTCACAACAAACTGTAATATAAGTTGTTGATATGACCTAACACTAGCAATTTAGAGACAAAATGGGCATTTTAATTTTGGGAAAAAATGACTGATAGTGGCTTTACATGTAGCTTATGTAGGTCCCATTTATCCTTTCATATGGCTTCTCTATCCCTTAACTCTGTTCTTGTTTCTTGTCTATCTCCCAAGAAGAAGTGAAGGGATAAAAGGATAGAAGCTAAAGATTGGACACCTTGGGTGAAATTTGAACCCGGGGCCCCTGATGCACCAGTGCCATGAGCAGGGATGGCATTATAGGGTGTCGCTGGCCCAGACAGCGATTCGTGCCCATACCTGATGTTCGTATGATGTCAACGCATCTTTTTGGACTTAGTGCATTTGTATTACATTTTCTCAGTTATCCCAGTTCAGTTTTTGTCATTGATGAGCCTGGTTATGAGAACCTATCCAAAATTTTGGACATATGATTTTTACATCCTGAAACAAGCTAAACTCATAAGTGTACAAATATTTTGATGAAATGACTGGGTGTCAGTCACCCATTGAGAAAGCTACATCACTCAGCCAGGATGCTGACCTTGAGTTTCAGGATACCAATTAATTTTGTTATTCAGTGTTATGTAGCTCATTTTCTCTGACAAATACCACGCACTTCAATTCGTGATGTAGAGTATGTTAGAATAAGACCATTGCCAGGTCACCTGGCTCACGCTAAACTTTGGTTCGAGCCACTAATCACATTGATCACAACACAAAACCTATGAATATCCACAATGCAGACAGTGCTGATCCAAGGCTTGAACTAGTAATAGTGGATAATAAAGTGGCACTACCCAGTGAATTGCCATACAGAAACAAATAGGGGAAATAAGCCCTGAAAAAATCCTCTTCATGTCATACATGGGGAAGGGACGAGGAAACCATTGGTGGAAACATAGCTAATTTCGGAGCATCGTAAAATGTTTTGATCCAATAAAATCATTCAAACTGAAAATAGTTAAAATCATGTTCAACACTTTTGAAGCCTTTTTCAGTATCCAACAACAAAAGAAAGTGGGCAGTGAGAATTTCGGCCTCATCACAATCAATACTATCAATAAGCAATTTAATATTACTAGCAGGAGTCCGCGCTTCGCGCCGGCTCCCGCTAGTTGATTGACCGGAGCGATCACTGAAATTGAAGCGATACTGAAGAAGTGACTATGGCGAGACCACCGCAGCCCAACCCGTCACCCTGAAATTTAGGACTCCCCCGAGTCGCAACATTTTGTTTTGGTATTTTAACACTTTTAAGAAGTCCCGTACCTATCATAATTCTCGCAGGTAGTTACCGATTTCTAAGGACGTCAACTGAGGCATATTTAATCCGTATAACTTTCTGTATAATATCTTATTTTTTCTCGTATTGTTTTCAATAATACAACTTAATATTAATCCCGATAATTTCCGTGTACTTTTTTTTTCTCAAAAGTACTCTCCGTGGAGTAACCAGTAGTTCCCGTATTTTCCACATATTTCTCATAACTCCTCAAACTCCCATAACTCTCGCCCTCCTGTAGTTGCCCCCCCCCCCGTCCCAACATCCCGTAATCGTAATTTTTTATTCCTGGTAGTTTGCAGTATTCCAATATTTTAGGCCTATATAGTTTATATTTTCTAAATATTAAAACGTCATATTTCACCCGTAATGTTCCGTATATTTTAATTGTTGTTTTTTTTCTTCTCAAAACTCGTGGGATAACACGTACTATCCATACATACGACAAACAAGCGAAAATTTAACATGACGTGTTCGCTGACGATTTTTTTCCCCCACACCGTATGCACTTAAGAAGGGCCTGAGTTGTTGTACCGATACAAGCGTCTTACGCGTAATCGCCCGTTGCCAAGCGTAACCACCTTGGCGCACGCACCACGCATATGGGCAAGCACAAAGGCATAAGTATTGCTGAAACGCGTGCGAGGAACGTAGGCAACGCGTTTTTGCGGACTTTCGGCAACGCGTTGGACTTTCAGCAAACGCGCTTGCTGGGTCGGCCAAACAAAATACATGATTCTGTGAACGTATTCAAAAAATAGACACAAAGCGTTGTTAGATACTTGCAAGGTTGAAACCTTCCACCGCGTTGCGCGCTCACAAACGCGTTGCAAGCTTCACAAACGCGTGCTAAGGTTAACAAGCCTAAGGGTATAACGTATTGCCGCAACGCGTTGTGAGAAAGTCACAGCGTTGCGCCATTTCAGCAAGCGTTGTGAGAAAGTCAAAACGCGTTGCGACCATTTCGGCAACGCGTTGTCGACATTCAGCAACGCGTTGCGGTTGTCGGCAATCCAAATCATGAATTCTGGGACGTATTCCAAATTAAAATCTCATCAACGAGTTGACGACCTTCACAACGCATTTGCAAACATTCACAACGCGTTGCAGCAATACGTATGACCCTTATTGCCTTCACAACGCGTTGTGAAGCTCGCAACGCGTCGTGAAGGTTGCAGGCGTGTGAAAAGCCATAAGGGTCCTAACGTATGCCGCAACGCGTTGTGGATCTATTTTGGAAATACGCACGAAATTCTTGAATTCGAAAAATGGTGAAGTCCGCAACGCGTTGCGAAAATGTCGCAACGCGGTGCTACTTTCTCACCAACGCGTTGCGGCAAACGTTATGGACCTTTATGGCTTGTTAACCTTAGCAACGCGTTGTGAAGCTTCAACGCGTTGTGAAGCTCGCACGCGTCGTTGATGGTTCGCAAAGCGTTGTGAAGGTTCGCAAAGCGTTGTTGCAAGATCTAACAAGCTGTTGTGGTGGCTATTTTTGGAAAATACGTCACAGAAATTCATGATTTGATTGGCCGACACAGCAACGCGTTGCTGAAATGTCGCAACGCGTTGCTACTTTCCCGCAAAACGTTGCCGCAATACGTTATGGCCTTTATGGCTTGCCATACGCGCCCTTAAGTAACGCTTACAAAACAATATGGAATTTTCATAGCACACCGGTCAAATTTGGTTGATTTTTCATGCCATTTCTGAACGGATTCGTCCAAATAATGGGGTTAACCCGCCGTGTCCTCAGTACCTTTCCGCGAAGTTGGCGCACTCATGGATCGAAACTGGCGGAGCCTTTTGTGAACTACATACATACACACATTACATTTACAACATTAGCCAAATATAGTAAGATGGCAAGACCCTTTAGAAAACCAGATTGGTCGTTATTAATAACCTTGGTAAGACCAACCTTAAGTCTGTGGTGCTGATACTCATTGGGTAGGGTGATGCATCTGTGTCAAGTGAGGCTAAAAGGATTGGTCAGGGCAAAAAGGTCATGGTACCAAAAATGCCTATAGTACCTTTTTGTTTTTCTCCTAGAAACAAGGAACATTTCAAGACACCTCAGGAGGATGGTCATGGCTCAGGAGGGTTGAGGTAAGTTGGAATCTTAAGTGTGTGCAAAAAACACCCAAATCCCCGCTGTGCTACCTCATAGTATTTTGTGGTACTGTATTGGGGTTCCAGTAGCACCGTGCCCATATTCCTGTGGTATTTGGTGGTTTTGCAGTTAATTCCCTTGCATGGTATTTGGGGGTTAGGCAGTTTAAAGAGACATGGACATTTGAAAAAATAGTGCGCCCTCAAGATTTCAAAATCGAAATTTTTGCAGGTTGTAAGGCTTTTATATACAAAAGCCTCACCGAAATGATTAAGACATCAGCTTCCGTATGGGTAAACAGAACGATTTTTATAATTTAACGTCGCCGGCGGACGTGTAAATCAGGCAAAGATGAACTTGGCGTTAACCACAAGAAAACACCACGCCGTATGCTGTTTCCACGATATGACACCCCACTGTTTATCGTTCTATTACCTTGTGGTTAATATCAGTGAGTACGAGTCAAAAATAGCTAATTTCGGAGCATCGTAAAATGTTTTGATCCAATAAAATCATTCAAACTGAAAATAGTTAAAATCATGTTCAACACTTTTGAAGCCTTTTTCAGTATCCAACAACAAAAGAAAGTGGGCAGTGAGAAATTTCGGCCTCATCACAATCAATACTATCAATAAGCAATTTAATATTACTAGCAGGAGTCCGCGCTTCGCGCCGGCTCCCGCTAGTTGATTGACCGGAGCGATCACTGAAATTGAAGCGATACTGAAGAAGTGACTATGGCGAGACCACCGCAGCCCAACCCGTCACCCTGAAATTTAGGACTCCCCCGAGTCGCAACATTTTGTTTTGGTATTTTAACACTTTTAAGAAGTCCCGTACCTATCATAATTCTCGCAGGTAGTTACCGATTTCTAAGGACGTCAACTGAGGCATATTTAATCCGTATAACTTTCTGTATAATATCTTATTTTTTCTCGTATTGTTTTCAATAATACAACTTAATATTAATCCCGATAATTTCCGTGTACTTTTTTTTTCTCAAAAGTACTCTCCGTGGAGTAACCAGTAGTTCCCGTATTTTCCACATATTTCTCATAACTCCTCAAACTCCCATAACTCTCGCCCTCCTGTAGTTGCCCCCCCCCCGTCCCAACATCCCGTAATCGTAATTTTTTATTCCTGGTAGTTTGCAGTATTCCAATATTTTAGGCCTATATAGTTTATATTTTCTAAATATTAAAACGTCATATTTCACCCGTAATGTTCCGTATATTTTAATTGTTGTTTTTTTTCTTCTCAAAACTCGTGGGGTTACCCGTAGTATCCATACAAACGACAAACAAAGCGAAAACATGACGGTTCTTGCGATTTTCTTTTCCCACACCGTATGCACTATAAGAAGCCTGTTATTTGTGTCCCGCATACAGCGTCTTACTTGTAATCGGCCCGTTTGCCACGCGTAACCACCTGGCGCAACGCACCACGCATATGGCCACGCCACAAAGGCCATAACGTATGCTGCAACAACGCGTTGCGAGAAAGTAGCAAACGCTTTGGCGACATTTCGGCAACGCGTTGCGACATTTCATCAACGCTTTTCTGTGTCGGCCAAACAAAATCATGGAATTTCTGTGACGTATTTCAAAAATAGACCCACAACGCGTTGCTAGATACTTTGGCAACGCGTTGCAAACCTTCACAACGCGTTGCTAGCTTCACAACGCGTTGCAAGCTTCACAACCGCGTTGCTAGGTTAACAAGCCATAAGTGTCCCCATAACGTATTGCCGCACGCGTTGTGAGAAAGTCACAACGCTTTGCGACATTTCCAGCAACGCGTTGTGAGAAAGTCCAACGCGTTGCGGAATTTCGGCAACGCTTTGCGACATTTCCAGCAACCGTTGCGGTGTCGGCCATCAAATCATGATTTCTGTGACGTATTTCAAATATAAATCTCACACGCGTTGCGACCTTCCAAACGCGTTGCACACCTTCACAACGCTTGCAGCAATACGTTATGAACCCTTATTGCCCTTCACACTCGTTGTGAAGCTCGCAACGCGTGTGAAGGCTTGCAACGCACTGTGAAAAGCCATAAGGCATAACGATTGCCCTGCAACGCGTTGTGGAATCTATTTTTTGAAATCCTTCAAGAAATTTCTTGAATTCGCTTGGCTGACTCCGCAACGCGTTGCCGAAAATGTCGCAACGCGTTGCTACTTTCTCACAACGCGGTTGCGGCAATAACGTTTTGACCTTTATGGCTTGTGAACATTCGCAAAGCGTTGTGAAGCTTGCAACGCGTTGTGAACTCGCAACGCGTTGTGAAGGTTTTCGAACGCCGTTGTGAAGGTTCTCAACGCGTTTCAAGTTCTAACAACGCGTTGGGGGGGCTATTTTTTGAATACGTCACAGAACTTCATGATTTTGATTGGGCCGACACAGCAAACGCGTTGCCGAAATGGTCGCAACGCGTTGCTACTTTTCCCGCAACGCGTTGCAGCAATACGTTATGGCTTTAGGGCTTGCCATACGCGCCGCTTTAGTAACGCTTCCAAACAAATGGTAATTTTTCATAGCAACCGGTCACATTTTCGTTGATTTTCAGCCATTTCTGAACGATTTCGTCCAAATCATGGGGTTAACCCGTCGGTGTCCTCATGTACCTTCACGCGAATTTGGCGCAATATGGATCGACACTGGCGGAGCCTTTTGTGAACATACATACATACACACATTGACACATTAGCCAAATTATGTAAGATTGGCAATGACCCTTTAGAAACCCAGATTGGTCGTTATTACTACCTTGGTAAGACCAACCTTAAGCTGTGGTGCGATACTCATTGGGTAGTGTGATGCATCTGTGTCAGTGAGGTTAAAAATAGTCAGGGTCAAATAAGGTATTGTCCCAAAATGCTAAGGTACCTTTTTGTTTTCTCCTAGAAACAAGTGAACATTTCAAGACACCTCAGGAGGATGGTCCATGGCAATGAGGTTGCAGGTTAAGTTGGAATCTTAAGTTTGTGTGTCAAAAAACAGCCAAAAATCCCACGCTTTTGCTACCATCATAGTATTCTGTGGTACTGTATTGGGGGTCCAGTAGCACCCTTCCCATATTCCTGTGGGTATTTGTGGTTGTGCAGTTATTTCCCTTGCAATGGGTATTTGGGGGGTTAGGCAGTTTTTAAAGAGACACTGGCACAGTTTGAAAAATGTGCACAAAACCCTCAAGTTTTTTCAAAATCGAAATTTTTGCTGGTTGTAATGGCT
Source organism: Ophioderma brevispina (assembly GCA_023653785.1). NCBI lineage: Eukaryota > Metazoa > Echinodermata > Ophiuroidea > Amphilepidida > Ophiodermatidae > Ophioderma > Ophioderma brevispina. The sequence goes on along the minus strand of JAMKCH010006603.1, from coordinate 19,484 downwards.
TTTATTAAAAAGCCCCACCCGAAATGATGGTAAGACGACAAAGCAGCTTCCTTATGGGTAACAGAACGATTTTATAATTTAACGTCGCCGGCGACGTTAATTCAGCAGACGATGAATTGGCGTTTAACCACAAGAACACCCACGCCGTATGCAGTTTCCCACGCTATGCACACTGTGAATCGTCTATTACCTTTGTGGTTTTAATAATCAAGTGAGTACGAGTCAAAAATATTCATGTAATATACACTTTGGTTTTGATTAAAGTTATGGAAAACTTTGGCCTACAAATTGCCGGATGTCTTTATCCCATATCAATGTCCCTATCTTTTTGGGTAGTTTTTTTTATGTGTAAAATATATCTCTGTTCTTCCATGGCCTAGAACTACAATTTGAGAGCAAATTGAAGAAAGTTTTCATTTTTGTGAAAATGTGCCAGGCCGCTTTAAATGACAGGAGGAGATTTTTTTAGGATGGATTTCCTCTCAAATTGCACTAAAATCGGTTTTAGACCACCTACCCAGATGTTTTGGAAGGTTTATCGAACAAACAAGTACAAAAGAAACTGGCGATCTTGTTTGAACTTTCCTGCTATCGAATCGTCCTCATAGAAAAACTCTTTGAATTTCTGCCGTGCCACGACATTTACTAAATACCAGCTTATTACTACGGCTTGAAAGTCGATGTTATGTTTTCCCGTAACCCGCCCACGTTCTGGATTTTCTGCCCGCGTTGATTTTTCTGAACTCCTAAAAAGTTTTATTTGGTATTTTAAAGAAAATATCAAGGTTTCTTCGCGGTTCACATCTTGTGAATGTATTTTTAGTACATTTTAAACCAAAGACCATTGCAAGATCATTTCGTCCAATTAGGGTGGGTTTTGACACAATATTGTGGGTATTTAGAGTACACTAAAGGTTGTTGAAATGGCCTTGTTACGGCAAATACGAATAATGAAAAATGAAATAGTTGACTCATTATAATTCCCCCCTTCCAAAAATTGTTACCGGAAACATAACATTGACCTTTCGTTGGCCTAAAGAAGGTGTATTTTGGCTTATTCTCTTCAGGTGTGATCTAATACATTGTAAGGGACCAAATCAATACTCAAACCCGCATGCTTTTCCGGTTCTGCTCGGTTCCAGGCGGTTTCATTTAATCCGCTCAATCGTCTGAATCCTTAAATCCGATTAAGTTAATTCAGCAAACTCCAATGAATTAATTGAACTGCACGGAACCGGGCAGAACCTGAAACGCCGCGCCACAGTATTGAATTCATCCCTAAGCATTCCAAATACAGTATGCAAAAAAAAAAAAAACTGGTTTTGAAAAAATTGGAGGCGCTTCTTTCTGGCATGTCATCATGTCTCTATGTCTGTGGTAATTTAGGGGTTCCTTATGAAATTAAAGGTGGAGTGTTAGGGCCTATGCTGAGGTCATGATTTCTCCTAACCAATATATTACTGGTGTGTAAATTTTGTGAGCACTGATACCCTATTCCTACTTTCATATAGAAACTTACAAATAGGCCCAAATGTAGTCTTTAGATTCCTTAACACCAAATACCACCAGGGAGTTTCATCGTGTGTAGTAATGAGGTCACAAAAAGAAATTTCAACAACCTTTTTAGGGGCGCCTACGGGCTCCCTATTAGCTGGCTTTGGAAACTGTTCCGGCGGTCCGGTAAGTACAGGGGTGCGGCCCGGAGCGATTGCGTGCCTACTTTTCCTTGTTGCGAGCACCGATTACCCGACAAAAACGTTCAATTTTCTCGCTAGGTTTCTATAGGTTCAACCCAATTACGATACATATTCAAACAAACATAGTAACGGACCTCTGATGCAAAATCTCCATAGAACCCCTTCGTCTTCGCGGAGATACCGTTAGTACTAATATAATATACTTTCGCAGTCTTGACACAGACTACACACTTTCCGGACCGCCGTATGAAACTGTAGCCAAATTGGGGAATTTCTACATTACATCACGATATATGTTCATAGCGGATGTTCCAAAAGATCGGAAGACAAAACGTCTGAACTCAAGTAAAACAAAAAAACAACCTAAAATTTAATTTCTTTCGGCATAGATTTAATCAAGAAGAAGTTTTCTCCATTTTCCCTGCGAAATTTAATGGATATTTTCAAAAGCACCTATGATGGAATCCCCGTACCACGCCATATTGGGTCATGTCAATTGTGACCTCGAGCGGTTTTCCATCACCTTGTGATCATTTGAGCAGATTACACGAAATATAGTAAGTTCCTATGTGGCCCAGCTGTCTAAGGCGCTAACACTCCTGTAATTATTTTCCCCCCGTTGTTCATGGGTTGTTCGAAATCGGTCAAGGAATTTTGATTTTGTCATTGTGTTATTTAGTTTGTTCTTGTTTGAGCTGTTTGTTACCAGGAAAGATGTGCCATTGTTTTGCTTTTTTTCTCCCTTTTCCCCCTTTTTTCTTTTTTTGACAACCTACACGCTTAAATTGAATCACGAAGTTGGGAATAAGTAGGCCAAATGAAAAATAATATGGAACTGACAAAATTAGAACGGAACAAAAGAAAATAAATTTTAAACATATATAAAATACAAATAAAAAATTCAAAGAATTAACAATTGAACATGAGTGAAAAAAAGAAAACGCTAAATTACAATAAAAAAGAAAAGACAATACAAATAGATTTTAAAAAGAAAAACAATTTTAACTTAAAATTAATTCAAACATACCTAAAATAATATAAGCAAATTAATTAATACAAAAGTTAATGAACAAAAAATTACAATGGAAACAAAGAAAATAAAATTTAAATATAAATAAAATACAAAATAAAATTCAAAAGAAATAACAATTTGAACAATGATAAAAATAGAAACGCTAATGACAATACCAAGAAAAGCGGACACAAATCGAATTTAAAGAAAAACAATATTAATGAGTGAAAAAAAGAAAACGCTAAAATTACAATAAAAGAAAAGGCAATACAAATAAGATTTTCAAGAAAAACAATATTAACTTAAATTAATTAAAAATCATACAATCATATAAGCAAATTAAATTAATAACAAAGTTAATGACAAAAATTACATGGACACCACAGAAATAAATTGAATATAAATAAAAATACAAAATAAACATTCAAAAAGAATTAACAATTGAACAATGATGAAAAATAGAAACGCTAATGACAAATAAACAAGAAGACGACATCAAAAGAAATTTAAAAGAACAACATATTAAATTAAAATTAATTACAAATTCATAAATAATATAACAATTAATAACAACAAAAATCATTCAGGCCAGATGGAATTGGATTGTTAGTTCCGGTTGACTGTTCGAAAAAAGGAGGTCACAATTTCATTATTCATTATTTTCAAGATTTCATATAAATTTGGGTACGTGATTGTGGGTATGCTGACGTTGTGGTGGCTCAACTGATTCATATACTAACAACCAGACTTTATAACAGTTGGATACTTTTAGTAATATTTCCTCAAAAAATCAAAATTTTTTCAATATGAATATTGTAAGCCTCGATCGCAGAGTATGATCATTGGTAGGGATATCTAAATTGTCATTAATTAACCACTAAGTAAACCCCCCTCCGCCACAAAAATATGTTAAAATGATCAGAACTACATGCCTGATTTATGAAGAAGCTGAAATTATGATCTGTATTTAGATTTGCAAAAATATGACTTTTAACCAAATATGAAAGTTTTTGACAAATTGAAAATTCCGGGGTGCGGTAACTTGTAAACTAATATCCATTCCATTGGCCTAATAACAAAGTTAATAAACAAAAATATTACATTTTGTAATTGTTAATGTTATCAACTAAAATACACAAAATACACTTGATAAAATATGAAAAGCAAGGAGTTGGGGGTTCAGAAGATGTGGCGTGGTTATATAAAAACTAATAAAATAAAAACAGCAATAATAAATATGACACTGTAGCATAAATACGAACACGTTATAGTAATTAAAAGTTTACAAAGAAATTAAGAAATCATCAAAATATCGAACAAGAATACAACAAAAATTAATGAAACAAAATAAGCATTTAAAATGAGCAAAATATGACAAAGTATTAACTAAAAAGTACTACAAATTATTGAAACGAAATAAAACCCTAATATTAAAAATATAAAAAAAATGACAAAATCATTAAAAAGAATACGAGAAAAATTTTTTTTAAACAATTATCAAATAAAATAGAATGTGACAAAAAAGCGACCCAAAAATAAAATAAGATTTAACAAATATAATTAAAAAAAAGAAAAAGTGCGAAAATGCTCAAAAAACAAAATATACACTCATTTTATAAAAAATAATTAAAATATATTGTTTTTTTTAAGTTATTTTTTTTTTTCATTTTTTTAATTTGGTGAAAATGAGAAACTGAATTGGATGGGTTGTGTTGGTGGAAAGGGGTGATTGGGCAAACACCCTTGTATAATCTGGAACCCTGGCGTTGTTCCGCACCAAACCAAACACCCTTACCTTCTTACCCCCCCGCCACACCACGAAAGCCGAGAACCGCAAATTCTAGTTGTTTTGGGCATCGGGTATGCCTGATTAGGCGTAAAATGAACACGCTCCTTCTTTACCATTTTATGCAAATTAGGCTCTAATTATCAAATTATTTAATAACGATCCCTTGGTCTCAACATTTTATTTTATATTAAGGTCCCACTTGGATGACTAATTCAAAACTAACACTTCAAATCTGGTGAAACTTAAACTCGGCATTCTTTTTTTATACGATTTTGTGGGTCATGAATTCACCGATAGTCGCAGAAAACAGCAGAATATCACAAAATTATCAATTAGGCCCATTTTATGCAAAATATTACTTGATGGCAACATTTAATGTAATGATTGAAGTCTCACCTGTACTGTTACCTAATTAACCTTTCAAAGTGGGTGAAAATTGAACAAGCATTGATTTTTTTATGTCAACTTTTAATAGCGGTTTATAAAACCAAGTGCAACATAGGATACCTCATTGTTAATAAGGTCACAAGCCTTCATTTTAACCCAGTCAAATGTCTTGTGAAGTCATGTTGTAAAATAAGCTGAGTTTTTGTCAACATTGACCTCATTGAAAATAGGCTCTTCAATTAAAATCAAAATCCATTTATGTGGGTTTTGTACAAGCACACCCTCATTTGTTCTTGAAGTAAAGGGTCACTATCAAGGTAAGGGCATGTTAAACCTTATCATTGACCACAACAAAAGGCAATCTCCAAATCACCCCTCAGCTGTTTTGCCAACCGTGCCTCAATAAACAAATCCCACTCCCTAGAATCCTGAAATAAACCATTTCCAATTCTTTAAGTGAACAAAGATTAATAAACAACCAAGTATTTTCTTAGTATAGCTTCATTTGTGACACACTTAAACAATTTCTGTTTACATTGTATTTGGCTACAAAAATAAAGCTTTCCTAATTTCCTATATTTCTCTATAATACGCTAAATTGGTATTGGCCTTCCTATACAAAATGGAAAACTTTCAACCAACAAACAACTGTTCCATAATATATTCGTGTATTTTTCAATATATATCTATTGTTTATTTTTACTTATTTCAAACACTTTTGTACTAAAAAGTTGCAATTAAACTTCGCGAATTCAATCTGATATTGTGTCTACCGTTTCTTTATTACAAAAGTATTTCCCAACCACATAGAACAACCCAAACAAGACGTCACTCCTTGGGGCGCCCCTTTCGTTTTAAAGGAATTTTTATTTAATCTCAGGACCCAATATATTGTTAGGGCCTAGGCTCTACACAATTCAGGCAATTAGCCAGATTTGATTTAGGAGACACCGGTCACTAGAGCTTGTCCTCTAGCTCCTGGTCATCCCTATCCTGACTTTGTTCAGGCTATTTTGGGAATTATTGGAGGACGTTTCATATAGAAGTCCCATGGGATGCAAATGAGGTATTTACAATTGATTCTGTCATGAGTCTGTATATGACGTTGTGCAGTAGCCACTTGATGGAATGAATGGCAATACCTCATTTGCATCCATGGGTTCTATATCAAACGTTCTCTACCCAAAATTAGTGAGTGGTTTGCTACTTCCCTTGCAGCCGGAGATGGTTGGCCTAGCTTGTGGCTATGGTCTGCCCTTCCCGGGGGCTAGCATCCGACTGAGCGCTGCTGTCTAAAACAACCCAGGACCCCAGTAACAACAAAGATGATCGAATACATCCTGCTTAAACGATGATTGGCTAAACGATAAAAGTTCTAGACGTTACAAATCCACAGCTCTCATTGGCTGAGCATCTAAATTGGAATATATGCTAATTAGTAATCAGCTGACGATCAAAATAAACAAAGTGTTTCCCTATATGTGAAAATACAAGTACAGTATTTTAGAGATGGCTACAGCTGAAAGGGGTGTTGCAACCTTAACAAATAAAACAAATGATTACATGTATTACATCTACAGGTCAACTTTACAAACATTCACAGGCATTTTACTTCCAAAGGAATCCAACATTTACGAAAATTACGGATGGTTTATAGAGAATCCCAACAATTTCTAGAAACGCCTACTCACGCACTGCAAAACATTAATAATGGTTTGACTTTGGGTGTAATTGTTGTAAATATAGCACTTCCAAAACTGCTATTTTCGACATTACTGACTGCCGTGAAGTAAATACGGTTGCTAATGGTTCTCAAAGAACTTCTGGAATACAGTATCTCAAGCTTGTGGAGTACAAAATATGAGGTACTGGATAAGCGAAACAGACCAGGACAGTAACTGGCACAAAAAGATCGTGAATTTGGTAATCTACCGGCGAACGAATCGTGCGAACTACAAAAATTACTGTTGACAGCAATTGGCATTTTTCTTTAAAAATACATCACAACCAATCATTGCAGCTATGACCTAAACAATGATCTCAACGATCTGAATCATCCCTAGAAGTTCTAAAAATGCAGCGCCATCAAGAACAATCACAAGTAGTGAGGCCTAGCCTGCTCAGGGCCTAGCCTAGCCTCAGGCCCTAGACTGAGTTTAGATTAGTACATGGTAGTTACCCACACAGCTACCACCGAGAGAAATGGATTACCTAACCCACTAGACGTACACTCGCCGGCCCGGCTTCCGTTGTATTTTTGCCGCCATAGACGGTAGTGTACACACCGCGGCTGTCTGCACCGTCGGTAGGTAGATACGTGGTTTGGTTACCCCGGCTCTCAGCGCGCGCAGTATTTCTCATGGCCAATTTTGTTTTTTTGATATTTTTGGCATATATGGCATTTTTGTATTACAATGGGCGGGAGGGAAATGGGGGTTTTTGATGATGCCCGAGTTGAATTTCGTAATGATTTTCCTAAAACACGTCAAAATCTAACGGAGCCCTAGGTAATGTGCCTATTTCATGAATTTTCATGCACTCTCAAAATGTTCCGCGTGGTACGCTGGTAGCTACTTTGGTGCTGCGTGTCTCTAATCCGGTACTGTCTACACAATATTCACCTTTTCTCCACCTAGTGGGCAACTACAAGGGTAGCCATTGGGGTAGGCAAAGCAGAGTAGCCACATTACGTATACCTAATAACTGTGTGACTTTGTAAATCCCGAGCGTGCAGCTAAAACCCCACACCCCGCCGTCGCAACTAGCCCAGTGTTACTGTGCAGTGAAGCTGCCGCGGTAGACATGGTGCAGCTGCCCTATAGGCTACCACGTGTTAAGAATCCTGGCCGTGTATATAATACATGCATATGCATGCATGCATGCATCCCTACATACATACATACATACATAGCCTACATGATATTTTATTATTGGTTTCGCTTTTTTGTAAATTTAAATGATCATAAATGAAAAAGAAATTCAATTTTTAGTCAATGTAACAATGATCGTTGGATTTAACCTGCAAAAGCGATTGCACAAATGTTGAAATCGGCCGTGCATATATCCAAACAAGAAAGGCTAATAATGCATTTGATAATCTCACTATATGAAGTCGTAGATCATTATTATTGAATAAGAAAAAAACGACAATTGAATGTAGGTTGTGAAATTGAAACCAGGGATTACCTATTAAAAAAAATAAGCGCGAAATGGAATTATATTTGTTAAAAAAATATCCAGGACATGTGTGCGAAAATGTCCGGGAAAACTATAGTCTACTTAGAGATACTGAGTAGCAGGCTTTCCAATACACAATCAGCATGATTTGTTTTTTTCTTGTTGATAAGTGGAGTACCCAGCTTTTTTCAGGGCGGGCAAAGGGGGGGCATTGTTTTTTCAGGGGGCAAAACATATTATATTTTTGAAGATAGTATATGGCCTATGTAAAATCAAATTTTTCGGGCAGATTCCCCACAGGGGGAAGCTTCCCAGAGATTGCTAGTGCATGGACACCTTAATCCCAATTGCCACCAAACCCCAGGCCATACAGAGGACTAGAATGTCATGGTAGGGCTAAAGGTCACATTACCGAGTCACAGCGCAGAGAGAGGGAGAGGTAGCTCCACTATGGGGCAATGACGTTATAACTCCTAGGCACGTTCAGTAACATCCATTAACCAGTGTATTCAGAAAAAGCTACGCCACTGGTTTTTGTGTATGATATTAGATACCTAGATACACAATGGTCAGTTAATGTTCAATGCATGTTCAAGTAAAACCAACTGAACTGTGCCCTTGGTGGATGAGCGTATTGTAACTCAGAGTGTCATGAAAGCAGGTGAACCAATGGTCGAGTATGCCTGTTTGTGTTGCTTTCAAAGTAGCCACATTAATTTGGATTTGAACCCTTTTCAAACAATCTTCTATTATAGAACACTCAACTGTTAAAGTAGGGGCGGTATGGTGCATTAGTCATCTTGAGAATGGTTCTCCATGGTCAACTATGGTCAGATGTTATGTGACATGGAGCGTCCGAGCATAAAAAAAGTCAAAAACCCACCGGTGACGTCTATTGTGTTTTCCATTTATGAGAAGGTGCGCACCATTGTTTAGCCCTGTACACAATAGCATCGTCAACAAGGTTACGGTTATTCCGTACACTCTGTCATGTAAAAATGGGTATGCAATTTTCAACTGTCAAAAAGCATTTTCAAATCCTATTGTCACCATCAAACCGTTTCTAGACGATTGCGCAACTGTATAATAGGTCTTTGTGAGGATTTATTCCTGGACGATTTCCTGGACGATCAACGCTATATATGTTCCTATTGTTCATTAATTTCTGAGAGTCAGAAAGATATTGTGAACCATCAGGACACACACAAGGCTTATGACATAACCGCGCCAAACATTCTCTTATCGTGTCCATCAAACACTGTGGTTCTCAAATACGATACAGCCAGAGATAGGAATAGCGTCTGGCTGCTTCACTGAAAATCTGCCAAGGTACTTGTGTGTGCATTTTTGCCAGCAGTGGGGAAGACCAAGAGATGACTCCATGTCCATGATTTGTTTGTGGTGCTATTCCACAACCACAGGTAGCTGCCTGATCTGCTTCCAGTAAGCTGCACTGATCTGCTTCACAGGTAGCTGCACTTCTTCAAGGAAACTTTAGATCGGCCAATTCTGATTCTCAATCTGTTGAGGCATAGCCATTCAGCCCATGAGGAGACAGCTCCAGGTGGAGATGCTCACCAAGTTCAATACCAAAAGAAGGTTGCTTGGTTGATGCAAGTCTTTCTTTCCACAAGGCTACTCTCTTAAGCTCCTTAGAGACTGTTTCAGAGGTTGGACTTGCTAAAGACACTTCAGTTGATTTGAAAAACATATTTGAAATTTGCAGGAAGAGCTTCCAATTGAAGGATAAGTCTGTAGAAATTCTCGAATGTACCTTTTCCAGCTGTAGGATTGACAGAAAAGGAAGAACGGCAGGTGTTCCAAGATACGATTCTCCATTCAATTACGTGTTGTAGTAAGTGTCCGTTCGGACAATAAGACTAAAATCTCTGATCCTGTCCTTACTAGGTTGCTTCTGGTTCTTATCATGTGAGGGTATGTTAGGGATCTGTAGGTGACATACATGCACAAAAATATGATTTTTGATTATTTTTTTCGTTTGCTGATTTAGACAAACTCACTGATAGTGCTTTTAGAAACTCTCTGGATTTAAGGTTGTTTTTTTTTTTGGGTGGGCAGGTATCTCGCCAGACATAGGGCGCTTCACATTATATACTTGGCGCTACGCTCTTGCATGCTCGCTATGCTTAAGACGATGTCTTTATAGGTGGAGCAATTCCTGCTAGGAAGTTTGCCGTTGGTGTTGGATAAGGAGGCATCCTGTGATAAGCTGGTAGAAGGCATTTAAACTGAATCAAGCTTCTTGGCATGGGTTGATCTTTCCCATACAGGACAAGCGACTCTGCACATGAGTAGCCAGGGCAATGCTGTCGGCTTTTGGTATGGGGCAAGTCATTTGCAGACCCAGATTCGCATGTGGCCCATGTGCTAAAGCTGGGTCAATGTGTACATGGTATCTGTGTCCTTTCCGCTTTGTGAATCGTGGTCGTGTGCGCACTCCAGTCATCCCTATACTCAGTCCTGTGGTGTGTTTCATTTTCTATAAGATGTTACGAGTCGTTCCTGTCCACCTTTTTCTACACCGCGCCTAACTCATACTTTTTCCCAGGTAGACCCAGGGGTTAACACAGTGCTCCAGGGGTCTTCCAGACCAGGTAACTTTACAACGCTGCCGTTTGGCTCATGGTGGCAGAGATGGAAAGCACCACCCACCTGTTTTGGGATGGATTTGCACATAGATGTTTTACTCATAATAAGGAGTGAGTTCATCCAAAGCTTTGGGAAGTCTTCAACAGCTGTGAAAGTCTGATATATTGTCGCTAATTCCTAGATCTCTGCATTTAAAATAAAACGACAGGTCCTGCACTCCTAGGTTGGTCGTTGGTATAGATGTTGAACAGGAGAGGTGCAATCATGCTCCCTTGTGGTAGTCTATTCTTGAGCCTACGTCATCGGCTCTTTCCTCCTATCTGAACAAAGAACATCCTGTTTGCCAAGCAATCCTTTGATAAGTTCATCAATGGATTCCTTGGTGAATTTTCCAGAATTAATGGAGTAGGCATCTGTGAATAGCACCCTTTGGCACTATCCCCGAAAAAGCATCTCATTCGGTGCCCATTTCCCTCCGGACTTTTAACCAGCCTCAATTCGGCTAAAACTGCGGTTAAGGACGTAACAAAAATACCAGAAAACTTCCCCTATCTGTGCTGCATTCACTATTAGTTGTGTATCGTCCTTCAGGTGAAGTAGAGCACAGTCGATCGAATATCACGTTTTTTGTGAATTTCAACACCAGTGGCCTCGAATGTTTTGTTCCATAGATAATTCTTCTACCTTTTTTGTAAGATTACTTCACGTGAAAAGGTACTTTGGGCATTGTAATTTTTCGGCCCTGTCGGCGACGGGAACGAACAACAATTTTTTTTTTTGTAACAAAATGACCTCTGGTACAAGTTTCCGGGATGGAAAATGGCACCGAATGAGATGCATTTCGGGGATCCGTGCAAATGGACTATTAACAGTGTCGTAGGCTGCTGATAGGTCACGAACCAACTCCGGTTACCAAACCAACAAAAAAAACCCTTCGCGACACGATCCCCTCATGTTGTTGAGTTAGTTCGTTCTTTGCTTGTTGTTGATTTCCCTGGCCGGAAACATGCTTATTCTGATCATGAGTGTCTTGTCTATCACCTGTGTTATCATTAGCACAGAGGGTTTTCAAAGAGCGTGTAAAGACTCAAAAACATAACGTCAACATGTCTAATATCCCCATAGGTTACAAACCATGGTCTTTGCACAAAAACATAAAATTATATCATATTTCGTTTTCTTCCGTAAAAATTGATACCCTTCTTGTCCCATTGCCGATCAATATTGAAAACACAATACTCAATTTTAAGAAAACTCTCCCTTTCTAAAAGTTGCAATAACAGGTATAGCCATATTGATTGTCATTCAGTGAAAGACCCCGCAATTCTTTTCCCGTGGAGGTGTTCACTTACTGCAACCTTGTGTTAATAATGTCTCTATTGCAACTTTGAAATGTGACACTTTTCGTAAAATGGACTTGTGGTGGCGATATTGACACAATGAAGCAAGAAAGGTGTCAAAATTTGCAGACCAAACAGACTATTGGATCAATTTTTACGTTTTTGTGCAAGACCATGGTTTTTAACGTCTGTGGGGGTATTTAACCATGCTGCGTTACTTTTTGTGGGGTCCTTTAGGTATGGCTGAGGAGTGATATTGGTCCTGTACTCTTGGGATTGGATGGATCTTTCCAATGCTTTAGGAGTGCCATTACATGTGGGCTTTCCTCCAGATCTTTGGGAACCTGTGGGAAATAAGACAGCAATGGAGAGTAGCTCAGAAGCCATTCATTTCTACTGGGCCAAAATTTTTCAGCTGCTCAGGTGAGATGTTTGTCCAGGCCTACTCTTTTTCCTGATTGAAGTTTTAGCATACCGGGGATTCCACTTCGTACCATGATGAATGGGCGATTGGGAACAGGGTCGCCACTAACCTCTTACGGTCTAGTTTGATTTCTTCTTGGGGTCTTCTTTGCTGCCCTTTCCATTTTTAAGCCTGCTGCCAACTTTGCCATTTTAAAGCATTGGTGGGCAACTTGGTTGGGAATGACTTTGGCTGGCCGTGGTAGGTTCGTGGATCCCTCAGAGCTTCAGATGTAGACCATCTGCTTTCTTTTCTTGCTGTTATAGGTCAATATCGTTGGATTCAATTAAAGTAGGCCAGGTTTGGATCTTTTCCTGGGATATCCTCTCCGAAACTTCCGCATGTTTAACAGTTGTTTCAGCCGAAAAAGGATCGGCTTCAAACATGGTGAGATACTCTTGATATTCTCTAGCACATTAGCCTGCTTTCCTATTGTTAAGCAGCTATCGCTTAAAAGGCACTTTATTTGGTCTTTGCAGCGTTGACTTGGAGACCGATTTGTCGATGTTGAGTTAGGTGGAACAGGATCCAGAACACTCTTGCTACACAAGTTAGAGATGTTTTTTGCTAACATAGCTGATAGGGTTGAATTCTCTTCCAATGGGCGCTATGAAATGATGGCGGGAGCTTTAAGGGTCATGAAGAGGGCGACGTAGATATTGACTGTCTATCCATTCTGCGACAGCTTGTCCATCTTTGTTAGTTTTATTGTAGCCCATTGGGTACTATGGCTGTTGAAACATAATGAGAAGTGATGTTTGGTGGAATTCCCAAGGCTAAGTTAAGGGTGCTTGAAGTCTAATGAGGAATTTGTAGACGGATGTAAGTAGACAGTGTGCCTGAGCTGCAATGGTGAGGACTTTTCGATGCTGTTTGATCATCGTCAGACATGAGGGTGCTTACTATAAACCTAGTGGTGCCTGTAATATTCACATCTATAGCACTTCCATAATTGTTGATTGGTGGGGTCTCTCGATGGCTAAGATCATTCCTGGTATTGTTGGGGGGTGGTATCGTAAAACCCTCCTCCATGGATCACAAGGTACGCTTTAGTCAAGGCAGACCTAGAAAAGGCCTGCGATGGGGTCAAGTCATGATATAGGTATACTCAAGAAATGATGTTATGCATGGGAAAACAGTGTTTGGTGTTGTAGAGATGAGTTTTCACTGGCTTAGGCAGTTACTAACAGGGGAGACCGCAAGAACTGTTCTCCTATTTTTCTCCCTGACATGAATAGGTATTAATCGTAGAGCGTCCAGGAAATAGATCGTCGGAACATACTTCTGTGATTGATAGGCAAATTGACATGCCGGCGCCGCACTATTGCCATTGCTGTTCGGGTCCTTTCAACATTTAACAGAAGAGCGGCCACAGGTTATTCCACTCTCTTAATATACTTAGATACTATAGGATGATCAGCAACGTAAGTGCTGGCAAAAATCGCAAAACCATAATGAGGAGAGTCTCTGGGCTGCAAGTTTGGTCTCAGGCACACAAGTGAAAAAATGTGCATTACTCACGTGGCACATTGTGCATGTGTGAGATTCTGGCACTATATTATGGTTATTGCGAATTGTAATCTTTACCCCCAATATAATAATGAAGTAAATTTTACAACCCCATGGAGTGTAAAGCGAACCCACAGCATTTCGGACTACAGACGAGCACCCACGACTCATGCCACGCATCCGAGCGAGCCGTCATAATGTGCTTTTTTAATTCTAAACACATTAACTGAATAAATCCTACTCATGATAGGGCCGTGTTACTGAGAGGAGTGAAAATATATTGTCGCAGGCCGTATCTTCGGGCCAAATCTCCATTCCAAGTCGCCTATTTTGAGTTCACATAATATCATTGCACCTCAATTGGCACAAACCACCTACTTATGCCTACAACAAAACCCCCAGTCTCAATACTTTATGAAATTGTACTGTGCACAAAGCCACCTGTCAGCTCCTTGCATGATATACTGCCGTCTTAGAAAATCCTGCATCCTTGGGCACCGTGCATCCTTGCCGCGCCGGGGCGATGGGATATGAGGGATGTATAGTTTTTGCTGCAATTCTAAATCTCATAGTTAGTACAATAAAACATTTTTATTTAATATGATAGGAAGGTGAAGTATGCGCACACAAGCCCGAATGATGGAATGGAGTACAGACTTTTTCTGTCGATAGATTTTTTAGTTTTATTATATGACATAAATTTAACGCAATAACTTTTGGAGGTGTGCAAAATTTTTTGCCGTGACATTTTTGAAAATCCAATATGGGCACTACCATGTCCGAAATCACTAACAATCTCTAAGTATTTTACTGACAGAGATAATTTTGGTGTACTTCCGCATTCTTAACACAATTAAGTTTTGGATTAATTTGATCATAACATTGCCACAAAAATCCATTGGGCTGCCCAAAAGTTCAATATGCACCAGGAATCATTAAGTGGTCTCTCTCTTTCAGTTACCTATAAAATACTCCCTGATGACACCTAAAATGGTCAGTGTGTTCATATCTGTACAATTTGATAGTCTCAGTAAGTGTTTACTCCTGAAGAAATCATTTTGAACACATCCGAACACGTCAAATGTTCTGCACAGTGTGAAGGCATGATTCTAGTGTCTATATTTATGTTTTATGTTTTATCCTGTTTATGAGATAGTGTATTTGATCAGTAGAAAACATTATTTGGCATTTCTCGTAATCAACATTCTCAGCCGTTAAAGATGGCACCCAATACAGCCGCCTTTAAAATTAAGGTAATATCTGTGTTAGCAGAATGTATGTAGTTATATCAACGTACTTATTATTATAAGATGTAAATAAGGTTGGTATAGTAGATGACATGCTT
This sequence comes from Ophioderma brevispina, assembly GCA_023653785.1. NCBI lineage: Eukaryota > Metazoa > Echinodermata > Ophiuroidea > Amphilepidida > Ophiodermatidae > Ophioderma > Ophioderma brevispina. Next base: position 4,155 of record JAMKCH010006603.1, on the reverse strand, counting down.
ATGACATTTTTTCTTTCGGTATTATGCCAATATGTTAAATGGGGTGCTTTAAATTCACTTCTTAAAACCTATGAATTACTATACTGTATTATTTTTTATATTTAGGGACAGCATCCCCAAAAATTAGGAACAATTTTTAATTCAAAGTATGTATAAAGGTCTATGTTCTTTGAACATTACCAACTTGTATCTGATAATTTTGGTTTTGACAACCTCAATATGCATATACAGGACAATCCATTTAGAAGCTAAATTATTTGGTTTTTCTTTAAATATTATGAGAACAAGTTACAACACATAATCACCTTTCCATTTTGCTTTTTTTGTAAAATCTGAGTTTAGGTTTCAAAAGTTCAAACAAGCTCAAAGTTAGCAAGAACATTGATTAAATAGCCACTTGAAAAAAACACTAAAAAATACATAAGAATTGATTCTTATGTAGTTATTGTTTTCAGGCGATATTTTAATAAATTGCCATTTAAAAATGGTACCTAAAAATCATAGCATTAAATTTTCTGCGACTAATTGCCAATATTGCAAAATTAGTTTATTTTATAATCCTTAACAGTCGTGAACCAATTTGGCATAAAATTAAATTAGTGTTTCTAGACTTAAGTGCAATTGCTCTGTTTTAAATATTTTAGGGATTTTGAAAACGAAAAAACAAGATTACATTTTGTTAACTTGCTTCAAAAATAAAAATTACATGAGATAGTACTTAAGTTGCTTATGACTCCAACCTAAAAACAAAATAAATATATGCACATATAATATGCACTTTTTCCCAAATCTTTCACAATTTACCATCATTTTACAAAATTTCTGCATTTGGATGTTAATAATCCAGTTGGCTTTTGGCAGGTTGGGCCACGGCGTATGTCAAGAGCTTAATTTGATGTTTAACCACATGTCTAGGGCATATGGTTTCTTGAGATATTGTGTCTCCCAAAAAAAATATTTATGCAAATAGCATGTTTGGCATTTGGTTGCCATGGCAACAGGTTATCAAATAATGATGCAAAAAGTTAAGTAAGTCTGGTCCAATTTGTTGAAAAATTTGGCTGTCACCCACTCAGAATTTGCTAAAAATCAATTTCAGCATAGCTCTATAAATATAATGAACCCCACATGCAAAAAAATAGCACTCAACTCCAAGCGGTTTTCAAAATACGGCCTGTTGAAAATGTGACACCAGACCCCCCCCCCTCTTTGCCTTTTCCGGTCGCCGTTGATGCGTGCGTTTTTGGAGCCCATATCTGGTAATTTAAAAGAGATAGTGAGCTCACAATTGTACCAAGGGGTACTTTCACTCATAAAACAGAATATGCCTTTAAAAATAGGGTAATCTCATCAGTTACAATGATATCAGACTCCCAAAACATGTTTCATTTTCAGGAAATTTTATTTTTTAATTTTAGGCCCCCTCGTATGCACCAAATAGTAATCAGAGAGGTTTCAAACTGGTTGAATAGGTTCTTCAGGCATTATCTTCATTCTCAGAAAAGGGGAATCAGTCAAAACTATTTACATGATGCTGGGCCCCAACTGGTCCACAGAAAAAACACCTGAAACTCTGGAAAATATCAGTTCCCTGTGACCCTGTGTCAAATATGGCCAAAAATATTTAACTCAATCCATCAAAACAAAAGTGTATTAGACCAGACACAATGTGTTCAAATAGCGCCTTTTAACTCTACTGCTTCCTGGTTAAAGTGGATTGCAACAGTTAGGGTATTTTGTGCAAATTTCACCACTTTTGGACATGCCTGTAGGTTTCGTATACATTTTCCTGATTTTCAGAGTAACACAAATTGTGAATGAGAAGCACTGTCAACCTGGGTCTTAGTTAACTTTTTAGGCAGAATATACACTGTGATCAGTTTTGACATATCTGCTTTAAGATTTACTGATACAGTGGCTTAAAGGTCTCAACGTAATATAATTTGGTCATGCCTGCACTTTTAAATTTCATTTTTGAATGTTAATACATGGACACACACGGTAGCTCCTACGGGACTGACACTTACCAATCTTATACAGATTGTATAACATGTGATCAGATTAACATGCATCTTGTTAATTAGGAACCCAAGTGACTCCAAATTTGTTTATTGAAAAGAATTTTACTTGAACAACTGTTCTGTGAAACAGTATAGATGATGTGGACATTGTTTATGTTTGTGGCGCCCCGTTTTGGGTAAGAGAGAAAACGGCAGGCAGAAGCCCTTATACTTTGCACTGGGAATTTCGTTTTTCTGCGTTAACTTTGGTTTCAAATTAAATAATACCAACATTCATATTAAGCATGCTTGCTAATTGCTACCAGTTGCATATTGTAACCGAGTTGATAAGGAAAGGTTCTGCAAGTAATGATGACCCGATTTTATGTGTCTTCATTGAACGACTGTAATATTTTGCCTGCCCAGAAAACAACAGAGGCGTCTGAATGTCAAATGTGAACATCATAGGTCACATCATATATAATTCTGTGCACACATTGCCCACTAATACATCAGAGATTAAGTTAATATGGTATTATGGAATTTTGTAAAATAAATGTTGAAGCTTGGGATCAAAACAATGCTGTACCTTAATTGATTTTAGAAGCTAATGGCCAAACTGCCATAACAATTAAACACATTAAAAAAAGCCTCAAAAAATCCTAAAAAATCAAAAAATACTTTTAAAAAATAAAATTAATTAAAAGCCCCAATTTTGCATGATGCCAAAGGCCATTCATTATAGGTAGGTCCACTGCTTGTTCGTCCTCTACCTCAAGGACTGCTAAACATTCAGAACAAACATTCAAATGTTTGATGATGACACTAATAGATGTCTGAAGTGGCGTGGCTGACCAGCTGCAAAAGATCAGAATGAATTGATGAGTTATACAAGTGGTCGCAAAATTGGCTCTGAGAATCAAACTGGAAAAATGTAAAACGATGCACTTGGTAACAACAATCCCCAAGTAGACTAGTTACATGATGAATATAAAAACTGGATGTCATTGAGACAAGAAAAAGATCTGGGTGTTTTTGTTACAATGATTGTAAGTCAAGTATTCAGTGTGACAAGCTCTGCCCAGAAAGCGATGGAAACATTTGAGGGTCATGCAAAAGGTCTTTCAGTACCTGACAGAAGATCCGTTTTCCACCACCTTATACAAACTTATGTGAAACCACACCTGGAATACTCTATCCAAGCATGGAACCCAAGGCTCAGGACAGTATAACTTCTTTTACTTGGAAAAAGTACAAAGAAGAGCAACAAAGGTAGTTCCAGAGGTCAGACATCTCACATACCCAGAACGACTACAGAATTGGATTTGTATAGTCTTGAGAAGAGAAGATAAGAGAGACCTGATTGAGACTTTCAATTTAAAATGGCATCGAGGAAAACTGACAGGGGCAAATATTCCGCTCGCAACAAACCAACACTAGAGGGCAAACAATATGAAGGACTAAGTACGTAGGACAGGATTTCTCAACCGACGGACAACCGTCCTACCAGACCCCCCCACATTAACATTTTATACAATTTAGGGTTGTTTGCGGGATTTTTCTGTTTTTTTTTTTTAACGAGTGCAAAGAATGGATTCCTTCAAATCAGAGCGCGATAGGTTGAAGAGATTATGGGTTATTAAAGGCAGATGCCTAATGCTTTTCCATTTAAACTGTAGTTATAAAAAATCCCCATTGGAAAGGGATTAAGTTGAGGATTCATTTCTTTCGTAAAATATTTGGAATTTCTAATTTACTAATTTGAGCAACTAAGTTCAGTCCTATGTTTATATTGCAATAAAACCAAATCAAAATAGCCATTTGTTTCAATTTAGATCTATTGTCGTCTTATTCAACAAAATGGAAATAGTAAAATGACACAACATGGATTGACTCAAACTCTCTTTTCTGTATCGAGTCCTATTTGCACTCTACCATAGTGCACCCATCAGGAGATGATCAAATAATTACAATCGGCATTGTCAGTGAAGTATCAGTGATTCAACCAAACTGTTTGAACAATTGAAATTTGAAGTAAATAGCTTTTAATTGAATAACGAGTCGTAGACTTCTTTAAGTTATTTTGTAAACGAAAACTTAACATGACAAGGAAGAAAGCAGTAGTGATCAAAGGTAGGAATCGCATTCAATAGCA